>MIQA02004987.1:0-29872 GCA_001887855.2 Sclerospora graminicola | reverse complement strand
TGTTCATCAACAACAAATTCTTGCCATCATCGAACGGTGCGACGTTTGACACGTTCAACCCTGCTACTGAGGAAAAAATTGCGGCGATCGCAGAGGCCACTTCCGCTGATATTGATGCCGCTGTGGATGCAGCTCACGCCGCATTCAATGAGCCGTGACGTACCGTAGACCCATCAGAACGAGGTCGTCTGCTCTACCGCTTAGCAGACCTCATTGAGCAGAATGGTAAGGAACTAGCTCAACTCGAAACTCTTGACGCTGGCAAACCTATCTTTTGGACGCGTGTTATGGATGTACAAAAACGTAATACGCTACTATGCTGGCTGGGCCGACAAGTTCCACGGTAGCACGATACCCATTTCAGGCCCCTTTCTGTGCTACACAAAGCAGGAACCCGTAGGTGTGTGTGGCCAGATTATCCCGTGGAACTTTCCAATGATTATGATGTCGTGGAAGATCGGCCCCGCTCTTGCCACAGGTAACACCGTTGTCCTCAAGCCCGCTGAGCAGACCTCATTGACAGCTCTACGCATTGCAGAGCTCATTGTCGAGGCGGGCTTTCCTGAAGGAGTCGTAAACATTGTCACGGGTGCGGGCACTACAGTAGGTGCTTACCTTGCGCAACACCCGAAGGTGGACAAAGTCGCCTTTACAGGCTCGAGTGAAACAGGTTTATCGATCATGCGTTCTGCACACAACAATGGCTTGAAACGTGTGACGCTCGAGCTCGGCGGTAAATTTGCCAATATCATTCTCGATGACGCCAACATTGACGAAGCCATCCAACAGTCCCAATTCGGTTCCTACATGAATGCCGGCCAGGTGTGTATTGCCGGTAGCCGCGTGTATGTACAAGAAGGAATCTACGATGAGTTTGTGCGTCGCTCCGCTGAGGCAGCACAGTCTACGAAAATTGGTGATCCGACTGACGAATTGACTCAGCAAGGTGCACAAATTAGCCCCACGCACGTGGACAAGATTATGGGCTATATTGACTTGGGTAAGAAGGAGGGCGCCCGCCTCGTGTGCGGTGGCAAACGCTGGGGCACGAAGGGCTCTTTTATCGAGCCTACAATATTTGCCGACGTGACGGACGACATGGCTATTGCTCGGAACGAGATCTTTGGCCCCGTCATGTCAATTTTCAAGTTCAAGACTATTGATGAAGTGATTGAGCGCGCTAACAATTCAGATTTCGGACTAGGCGCTGGCGTCGTGACGTCCAACGTGGACAATGCTATCAAGATTTCCAACGGTGTGCGCGCGGGCACAGTTTATGTCAATTGTTATGCAGTGATTGAGCCCAACACACCTTTTGGTGGGTTTAAAAACTCGGGCATCGGTCGCGAACAGGGCGAACTGGCCCTCCGTAATTATCTCGAGAACAAGACGGTTATTATCAAGCGGCCCGACGACTCCATGCCGTAAGCTTCCTTTACGTATTCGGAAGAGAATAATATAAAAGCAAAAGGTTTTTAGCGAATCATATTTTCCGGTGTATTTTAACGAATCCGTCACGTACACGATGGGTGACAATCGGAATGGTTGTTTTATTATCCACCAATCGTTTTGTTTCTGGTATAAATAAACTTCTGGGAGGTTTTGGCCAGTTTCGATTTTAGACCGTTGGCCCGCAAGCGTCGACGTCCCTTAAGCCCATTTCGCGTGTTTCCTCGCCTCGACAGTCTCTCCCGACAGCTCGAAGCTTTCTCCCCTCTCTCCAGCGATCCTCGTGTCTTGGCTACAGTGCATGCGTTTGCAAATCCCGTGCGACCAAATTGATTCGAGTAGTGTGTCGACTTGGAAACGAAAGAGGCTGGCAACTGTTCAACGTCATCCCCCGGATCATCCTCTTCGTCACCATTCCTCATTTCTATCTTCAGCCGAGCACGTGATTCCACTCACGTTACACGATCAAACGCTCTTTTTTAGCTAACCAAGAGCGCGTTTTCCTTTTTGGAGAAATAGCCACGAAGGTAATACTCGACCGTTACAATGTCTTACATGAACATTGCAGGAACGCAGTCGGTTGACGACCCAGAGTATCGATACAAGATGCCGAGATTGCAGGCTAAAATTGAGGGCCGTGGCAACGGTATCAAGACGTTGGTTGTAAACTGTGCGGACATTGCGACATCACTCCACCGCTCGACTGCTGAAGTGTGCAAATTCTTTGGCTGTGAGTTAGGTGCCCAGTCTAAGTATGACGAAAAGACAGACCGGGCGATTGTGAATGGCGCTTTTGAGGCTGGTATGATGCAACAGCACTTGTCCAAGTACATTGAGGGCTTTGTGTTGTGTCCTGGTTGTCGTCTTCCTGAGACAAAGTACAAGTTTAAGGGTCAGTTGATCTACCACAAGTGCTACGCTTGTGGTGCCGTGGAGCCTGTGGACATGAACCATAAACTCACAACGTTCATCTTTAAGGAACACACTGCTGCAAAGCGTAACAGTAAGGATGACAAGAAGAAGAAAGAAAAGAAGGACAAGAAGGACAAGAAGCCAACTGACGAACCTGAAGATGAGTCTGTTACGAAAGAAAAGAAGAAGGAAAAGAAGGACAAGAAGGAAAAGAAAGACAAGAAGGACAAGAAAGAAAAGAAGGAGAAGAAGAAAAAGCACAAGGATAAAAATTCGGACAAGGAGACTGAGAACGCCGATGTGGACGATGACGAAGTGGTGTGGCACACGGATTTGTCTGCGGAAGCTGTGGCAGCCCGTGCAGCCGAGGCCGAGGCCATTGAAGCTGCTGCTGCTGCTGCCATGCAATCTGCCGAGGCGGAAGAAGTTGTGGCCACCTTGGACAATCTCCAAGTGGATGATGAAAACGCGCTGGACTCAGCTATTTCGAATTTGCAGTGCTTTTTGTCGAAGAGCCACTCGGAAGAGGAGGTTTTTGAAGAATTGTGTCGTCAGCAGACATATTCCGCTCTACCTATCACGGATCGTCTTGTGATCTTCTTCCGTTCTGCCTTTACGGAGCATGTGCTGGCGAGCAACCAGGTGGCCAAGTACGCGCCTGTGTTGAAAAAAATCATTGACGGCCAGCACTCGCAGTATCAGTTGCTGGCCCTGGTGGAGCATTTCTGTGCTGTTGAGCGTCCAGAGCTCCTAACGTCATACCCAATCCTGTTGAAGTTGTTGTATGACGAGGACCTGTTGGAGGAGGAAAGTCTCATTGCATGGACGAATAATGATATTCGCAAGGAGTACGCTCACTGGGCCGTTACGGAGGAGCTAGCGACGAAGCTGAAGGCCCTTTTGCAGCCTTTTATCGAGTGGCTTGAGAACGCCGAAGAAGAAAGCGAGGATGAGAGCGACGACGAATAAATCGGCCACGCTTTTCTCGACTCAGGTGTTCTGATCATCCATTTAGTCTCTATACTTTTTTTCTATAGCCGGTATTTTGCTGGGTACATATGAGAGAATAATTCGTCAGTCTTTTATGCATTTCAGATGAATCTTCTTGCTATAATTGTCTTTGGTGTAGTGCGTTTAGAATGCCACTGGCAATAGTATTGACAATCATTGTAATCTCGTTCTCTAATGCAACAGATGCACACGAAGAAGGCCCACTCGCATCGCGTCGCACGAGAGTTGCTACGGTATTGGCTGTCCATGGTACTGTAGCCTTGGACTTGAACAAGGATTCGTGAAAGCGCAAGAATTTTCCCTAGTGCAAACAATGTAAATCATCATCATTTAATGTACGAAGACGAGGACGATCAAAACAAGTGTAACGTTACCTTGCACATATTGACGCCAATTGTAAACACCGGCTTTCCCGACGCAATGGCTTCTGTTGTCATGGAAATCGAGTCAGGAGTGATTACAATGCAAGACGCTGTCGCTAATAGCGCATAGTACGGATTCGGACGTTCCGTGCTTTTCCATACGAGCAGTTGCCCCGGTACCGGGAATCTCGCATTGAGTCGACGACATACAAGCATTTGCACATTCTTTGGTGTGCGCCGTGAGAACGTCACGAGCACGGCCACGTCATCGTCACATGGAAGTGCTCGTATAAATTCTTCTACCATGATCTCGGCGTCTTGTTCTGTAAAGGCAAAACCACGACAAGGTCCTCCCAATAGCCAAACGATGCGCGTTTGTCTACCTTGCAACTTCCTATCCAATGTTTCGGACCATTTACTGCCATGTAGCTGCAATTTTTCCAGTGTAATGTCATGTATGGAGCCCGATATCAGGAAAAGGTTGCTCGCATCTCCAATTACTCGTGGAAAATCGTGTCTTGGGGCTATCACAGCGTCGAACAGCTTAAGTGGCACGCGTGGGTGTTGAATTTGCACGTTAAAAATTCGTTCGGGCTTCAGCTGTTTCATCATAGCACAGAGCGCCACTGTGCTCCTTCCACACCCAATAACAACATTCAGAGCATCCACAGACGTTTTGGACATCGGAATCAGTTGACTTAAATCTTGTTGCTGGTAGCCAAACAGCGGATTACGAGTAATTTGAGAGCCGAGAATTTGCAACATCGGTGGAATGAAACGAGACCTTCCCAGCGCCAAACGGACGCACTCGACGGGCGGACAGAGCACAGTAGGTGTAAGCACGCCGCTTTTGTCTAGCAATTTATGACGTAATCTCTCACCGAGCGCAAGCGCCTGCTTCTCAGCTCCGGCAGCACCATTCCCAAGTACAAGCAACCGCACCATGCGGCAAGAGCCCATGTTTACTGTACTACTCGGGTACAAAGATTTGGTGACACAAGTCTCAAATGCCTAAAGTAGTGTAAAGTACTTAATTTAGATATGTGACACACAAGGAGATTACATGTATTCCAAAAACGCAGAATGACGGTAGCATCCTCATCTCGCAGCGCCTTTGAGATTCTATGCTCGACACGACAGCTTCCAGTGGCGGAGAAAGAGCTGGTCTTTGGGAAGGTATCGACAGATATAGCAGCGGCGCGGTCTACCGCAGGATCAGCGTGGGGAAAAAGTGCCCGCAAGTGGGTGGCAGCGTCCTCGTCGTCCTCCTCCACTCGTGAGTTTGGCGATGTCATGTCGCCTGAACTACGCACGTTGGTGGCGTCATCATGTGATGTGTTTACGCACTCCCAAACCCACGAGATGGGTACATTTGGGGTCGTCCGCGCTAGTCGCGAGTACCGTGAAGCTCTTAAGACGTGTATCTTTGGTCTAGAAGATCGTTCAGAGGCACAAAAGGACGAAAAGGTGGAGTTAAATAACGAAGAAGGAGAATTCATTGACTTGCTCAAAGTATCGCTGGCGATCTGGCACTTGTGTGAGCTGCTGTTACTTCGTGGAGGGGTGAGAGGAGCTGACAGAACGCTTGCTTATGATCTGGCGCGATGGGTACAGGAACATTATTGTAGTGCATTACTGGAAAAGGTAGAGAGTGAGAGTGCACGACTAAAAGAACAATCGGAACCTGAAGAAAGACTCTGCGTTTTGGAAGACGATTTATTCCCTCGTGATGGCAGGAAGTGGCTCGAGTGCTTGGAGCTTGTTAGCCTCACATTCGACGTACAAGTCGCTGTTTTCCCGGGATGCCGTGTCGTTAACAGGTGCCTCAACAAAAACAACGTTTCAAGCGGTACAAAAGCTGCTTCTGACGATGCCAGGAACGAGTATGGAACACGAAGGACGAACGGAATGGAAAAACTGGCATGAGGCTTGCCAGTATTTGCTCAACACTGACACATATGTGAAAGCAAACGACGGACTGAAGACGTTACTGGAAATTATGGCGGCGAAAGAAGAAGCGCTGATTCGGCAGGCTAGTACTTGGTATGAATTGATGATGGCCCGGCTGTTCCTGGAGGAACCAAAGACAATTGCCCATCGCTTTGAGTTTCTCATGGCCAATTGTTTCCGCGCGTACAATAGCGATGAGACTCGAATGGGTAATTTTGATTGCATTATCCTTGCCATCATGGAGTATGACATCCAGTGTGCATTGCAGGATATCATTGCACTTGGCTTGTCCTGGATGGCTGCCCATTTGATGGACCTGTTGCAGAAAAGCAATGTGATTGTAGCCGATGAAATAGTGCCGGATTCAGAGTGTACTTTGCGTGAGCGGTTTCTATTGGAATATGCGATGGAGATTGGCGCTAGTAGTAGCATGTGGCAATTTGCAGTGCGATATTATGAGTATTGCCCGAACTTTGGTGCCCTTGCAATTCGATCGGCCTTGGAACGTGAACCGTTGAGCACAGAGTACAAAGCAGAGCGTCTTGTTGCCTATTGTCACGGTAAAAAGTTCTTGACACGAACGTTTCGACGCATTACTATCCATAGAGCACACGAGTGCAAGAATCAAAACATGTACGCCTCGGCGTTACAGTGGATGCTACGTGGTAATCACCTTGACGACATCGATATTCTATGTGATGAAATCTTGCAGGCGTGCAATGACCAGCGTTCATTCGACCCTTTGCATGAAGCCGTGCAATTTCTGGAGACAGAGGCTGAACACGCGCGACCACAAAAGTTGGCCTGGTTGATACGCTATCGCGAGTTTCGTTTGGTGCTAGACGACTCGGAGACTTTGCGGACGCAGTTGAGAAGTGGCGATTCGTTGATTAGTAAAGAAGAACGTGCCAGTCTAAACGCAAAACTTCGTTTTGTCGCTATGGAAGCTGCAAAACGGCTTGATTGGCTAGTCGGCTCTATTGTGGCACCGAAGGTGCTACGCTCCGAAGTACTACAGCAAGCGGAGCGTCTACTAAAGGAATCTCCTACTGTATTCATGCCACGGCACTTGTACTCGTTGATGGCATATTTGCAGCAGCTGGACCGTTCATTTGACAGTCAGCACTTTTATGAATCGAGCTCGAATAAACAGTTAAAAGAACGGATTGAGAGCTTGATTTCTCGAAATCTGGTTGAAGCAATGCTCCAAGAGGCAAGTGGATGTGCTGCCTCCGCGGCTCGTCCTTCCACGTGTCAATCAGATGCGGCGCTCGTTACTCAGCCACCGTATTTGATAGCAGATTCGTCTTTCACACCAATGGAAGAATAACTGGAAGGAAGACATATTTGCTTCCAGCGATAGCTTCACCGATGTACGAGCTGATTGCGTGCTATTACTTGATGAAATACTTTTCAGGGATGGAGTGAGTGATCATAGACATGGATGAAAGAAAACAAGAGCCTTGACAATAGGACACGCTTTGTGGACAGCAAGAATGTTTACTAACATTATCAGTCAATATTTGGTGACATTTTGCATCACTTCCATGTTGTTTTAAACTATAAATGAGTGTCATTAGCTTTGTCTTGTCAGCCTGACTCCAATTCTCACACATGCTCACTTGATTTTCACGAGAAGAAAATCAGAGTTCACATGTCGCTGAGCTTTTTATCTTCCTCTCCAAGCAGCTCAAGGACGTCAGCCATGAAGTCCCCACCATTCCGTTTAAACTTAATCGCAGCTTCAATTGTGTCCTGGAAGATTTTGACCACATTTGTTCCATCAGCAGCCGAGACAAAACGAAAGTCGAGATTGTGCGTTTCAGCAAATTTGAACTTTTTGTTAGTCACCTTAGGGACATGAACGTTTTATCAAGCAGTCAACAACTTTCAAGTAATAGGTAAAATCTATCTATTGTCACTTACGTTCATGTCGACATCGATCTTGTTGGCGACCAGAAAACAAGGAATGTTTTCGCAATACTCTCGTAACTCGTGATACCATTTAACCAGATTCTGGTATGTTACCTTTCGCGTCACATCAAACACCTAAAATTAAGCACCTGATGATCAGCACTAATTATGCATCATTTTACCAAAATGGCCCACCAAAATGCACGCTGTTGCTCCGTAATAATATGATGGATGCATGCTAGAAAACCGTTCTTGTCCAGCTGTGTCCCAGAAATCTAGTGTTTTTTACTCGTTAGTGCCATATTCCGTCCGTTTGCGAAAAAAAAACACTTTTTGTCACGTACCGACTTTTATTGTTTGCTTCCCATTTTCTCCTTCCATTTCAACTTCCTTCCGAAATAAAGTCAATGCAAAAGTCGACAACTGGGATTCATGTGGGACTTTGTCAGTTGCAACATAGTTTGTTCAATATACACAGAACACCATTCTTACTTGACGTGGTTGGTACTCATTCATCATGTAGCGTTCCACCAATTTCGACTTCCCGACTGCCGAATCACCCAGTAGAATCACCTTTTTATCATACAAAGATTACGCATTTCAGGTGACAACATTAACACAGCCCGAATTTGAATTTTATTGCTCACCTTTATATACGGCTCACCCAAACTTTCCATGACGTTAAAGGTGACTCCTGTCAATTTTCGCCAAAGGTCGCAGTCATATTTAATGGAGCTGAAAAGAGGGGTATTTGTACCGGTATTCGGTGCTACCGGTATTGGGTATTAGCCGTTAATGAATCTGTTTCTTTTTTCACAGCAAAGATTTCCGAGCCGGATGAAACACTTACAAGGAGCTCATTCACCTCCAAAAGCAATTTCTATGGAGTAAACAAACCTCGACGGAACCCAGCCGTCACAAGATATCGCCCCACCTTTTGTTTATTCCCAAGAAGGCAGGAGGGCTCGGTCTGATATCGATACCGGTGGCGATACACACATTATTGGTAAAGGAGGCGACGATGTGGCTTTTAGAACCCAGCGATAGATACACGCAAACCAACTGGCGAAATTGATGCAACTTATTTGAGCCAAATGCTACTAACTTATGGTGTCTCCTTGTAGTGCAAGCAGACCAATGACAAGAAGCGGTGGTGACAAGCATGTTCCCACGAGTGCAGCAACACCTAGCGCAGTCTCTTGGACCTACTACGAGAAAAAAATCAGTTAGACAAGTACGTTCAAACACGTTTAGAGCGGTTACGGAGAAACAGTGCGGAACACAATCTATCAACACAGCGACGGTACTCCAACCCGGCGACTACAAGGAGGTATATGCGGACTTAGATGGGATCACCTGGCACAGACTGGATCCGGAGTCTCTCACAACATTTTGGGGTACGTTCCATTGGTTTATTAACCCATGGATAACCGAAGGGTCGGCATGTTGTCTATCATCGGTTAAATATGATTGTTTGCCGCGGATCAACATTCGAGAGCTCAAAATTAAGCGGACATCGCAGAACACATTCCACTGGAATGTCAAGGGTAATGGAATACGTGGACATTCACGAGCTAAAGTAGGCAGGTGGCTCTTAGCCATTATTCTTTGTTCACCGAGAGTTTCGTTTGGAGAAGACATTGGCACGGCGGGGCAACTCAAGTTACTACATACTCCGGACAGATGGGCGGAAGAGGTATGGACAGTGGACAGACCTAGAAGAGTAGCAGACGTTTGCAGAAGAAGAGTACATAAATGGGCTTTACACCAACGGGAGGATGGTATTTACTGGAATGGTACATCACCAGAACTAAAGAATACTATCGAGAGGGCGACAGCGGTTTTTTCTCAGGACGGGGCGGAAACACGAGGTCTAGTGTTTGCCGCACACCCGAGTATACACAACTTTCCATGGACAGTCAAAGAAGGAGTGCAATTTAAATCGATTAAACAGTGGATTCGCCGGACTTTTCGCGGATTTTTCTACAGAACATTGACTGGATCATTGCCACGGATTCAACGCAAATGGAACCAAAAGCGTGGAGAGGCTGAGTGGAATGGATTTCTTCAAGTTCAATCGCCAGCGGAGGTGTGGAGTCACGATAATCTGTTATCGGATTATCAAATATGGTGTGTCTATAGAGCGTCTACGTTCCAACAAAATATCTATTACGATGGATATACATCACAATGAGGGTGTGCACTGGATGATCATTGCGTTTCACCTGGGAAAAGGGTCACACATATAGTGTGGGGGTGCAGCCGAGCCAAGCAGTTTGGTTAAGACTGTTTAGCGGTTGGAATGGATGGTGCGCGACGGATACGGAGCTAAGTCAGCTCCAACGTCATTTTGCCGCCAGAATAGCTCCACCAATATCGGAGAAAATGATGGAGAGACTAAGGTCTAGATGTGGTAATCAAGCAGAAGCATGCGGCCTCGAACTGGACAGACTGTGGTGGGCATTTTGCTTGATTGGACTTACGTGGATGTGGCTTTTACGAAATGAAAGGGTGCACAAGGGAGTTAACAGGTCAGCGCAAGAGCATCTACAACTGGCGTGGTCTAAAACCATGGCACAGATTTTAGCGGTGGCATATTACGAAAAAGGCATCACTGATACAAGGTTGCGCGGAATAAAATTATATATTGGTCTCGGATGTTTGCAAGAAGGAATCCAGGACCTTTCACATGATCTACGCCCGACGTCACTCCCTGAATATCAGGAAGTTAGTAGATCAAAGATAGGCTTAGAATTCGCTCTTAGGAAATTTATTGTGCCAGTGAGTTCACCGTTCGCAGCTGCAAGCGCGGCAGTGGAGTCTGCTCAGGATACACAGGCTGGGCTCGCGTAGAGCCAGTTCGCACGACAAAAGTGAGATGGTGGCGGCAAAAACTACCGGTGGAGCCACCTCACCCAGGATTACCGATGCTAGTAGTGGCTAGCTTGCGATTTTCCAATGGCATCACGCCAATTTTCAGGACACCCGAAGTGTGGCGAGGGTCACAGCAACCGGAAAGTTACGGGCTCCAGGAAGTGCTCATTTTCCGAGGACCAAAGGAAGAGCTCACGTAGGGCTTAGCACTGCAATTGAGCACCGATAAACAGCAACACGGAAGGACGAACTACGTCTGAGTCATTTATTCAGTGATTTTATACTAACTACTCTGCACCGCTCTTGTCAGCGAGAAGTAGCTTCTTAGGATACATGAATTTGAAGACCAACCCATCCGAACCTGTTAAAGATCCAAAGTAGGACATACACAGATTGTTATTTTATCACTTACTTCTGGTAATTGACTAATAAACTACTCTTTAATATACTAAATTAAATATTTAAACATTTTTGTTGTTGTTCGATCGCAGTCTATTCAGTCTCTTAACCGAGACCGACGTTCTTGGCGGAACCCGGATTCCCACTGGCCCGACGACCAATTATCGGAGGGGCTGCTCCGCAAATTCTAGTCGATATGTATCTTGATCAGACAAATCGCCACTAGAAAGACTGACCCCATCATTCCGGTCTTCCGACCGGTTATCATGCACGACCTAATCCATTTTTAACTTTATCTCACCTTCTGTACCCCTTGGTTCACGGTGGTTACACTCACTCAGGTTGACTCTAGGCGAACTGATCTTCCCGATCACGTCGGGGGAAGCGACTTCATCAAGACGGGGGTGTTCTCCGGTGGAAAAATTCACCGGGAGGGGTGAAACTTAATGTAAAATACCGTATACGTCGGGTGAGGGTGTTTCAACCGACCGGAGCAGCCAATAACGAGAGATAACCAATAACCACTTAGATATACGTAAATTCGACGATATAATCACACTCTTTGACAGTGAAACCTTTAGTTATCACCACAAACCTTTCTAATTCAATAACGTGTTTAAAACACGTGGACGTGAGGGGTGAGAATCGAATAATCCAGTATATTCCCGTCGGGTGACTTCCGGTGAGCCAACGTGCACCTATGCGCATCTCAACCAGGAATAAACTGAGCTACATGGGGCGTTTTAGCCCCTGTGATCGCAATGACCGCTGACATGTGGCGGAGCGCCTCTTTGTTTTGGGGGTAAATTCAACCTATTATTTAATATGTAAAATCCAATACTAAGTGTACCGTACACCAACCTATGTGACTTACCCATTATTCTGATCTTGATCATCCCATCACATGATTGACCGATATCGCCTTTAAACACTTTTCACAATAGCCCGACCATCTTTGTTGCTTTTATAATCTTTCACGATCGGGTCACCTCTACCGACTCCAGGCCTCCTTGGAACCGGTTCCCGACGTCCACTAAGGACCTGGTCCCGGAGTCGACTTCCGGGGCAGACTTAGAACTTTCCAACCACCAACGCAACATGACCCAGTAACCGTAACAATCCATTGCTTCCAACCCCAATAGCTGTTGGCCCTAGTATCCCACGATCGGCCGCAACGTCAAGGGTGCGGTATCGGTAAGGTTAATTGATAGATCATAGCAGATAGTCAGTCTCGCCACCCGATACGTCCAGCCATAGCATTATTCGAAAGACATAACCAAACCACATTTCGATTATATCCAGCAGCAATCTTGATCCGTTGATGCATCCCAACTGGTATTTGGTCCTTGGGTCGACCTGTTCCAGCGCTTAACCAACCACGGGTGGTCGCGTAACTTAACCAATCTACTCCGGCCGAATATCTCATGATCCGGTATGACACGGTGACTTCTATACTTTTCCACATATTCTCCACTTGGTCCCGTTACCATACACCTTTTAGTCGTGTCGACTCGTCCCACATGCCAACCGTCACCTTTCTGCCCATCCTCAATGGCTGGTCTCGAGCACATCTAATCAGCGCAGCGGTGTGGACCACTCATATTGCATCCTTAAAATCTGCACCGCAGCCACCACTGAACCTAATCGCAGCCGCACAATCCGACTCACCGATATCTACATTTTCGGACTCATAAACATGATAGACCCAGCTCCTTCCCCCGATTTTGAAACGCCTCCTTCTTCGCTCTCGCTCAGCATACGTTCGGCCACTTTGGTGACCGCTTTCACAACATCTGCAGCCTACTCTCGTCCAGCCCCGATAGTTACCTGGTCCCCATCTATCTATACTTTTTATTTATTATAATGATATTACATTTTTTGATTAAAAATATATTTTTTATACTAATTTAATATTATTTTTTTTCCAACATCATCGCCCCCAAAATTGTCTCTCTTACTGGAGGGGTCCGACTCGCTTTCCTTACTTGTGGTGGATACCGGTCGTCTACGAGAAGGTCTGCATGACGTAGTCAGGGATCTGACCACGCTGTATAGGACCGATATGACATTCCAGACCCATCTTACTGCACATCGTGTTGATGATCGAGCGATAACGCGAGAAGTCGAGTACCTTCAAGGTTGCGGTCACCAAGCCTTAGGTTCGCGACTCGGCTAAATGTCTCGACTTTGCGTAGTGATTACGACCGACTTAACGACGCCCACGCCGATCTGATTCGGAGACGGTCGGAGATGGTGAATGAAATTCAAATTTTGACCGCCGAACGTGATCGGTTATCCGCTGCAGTCGACTTCGCGGGAACGCAGGTGGCAGAAAAGGTTGCGCAGACCGAAACGGTCAGCTCTCTGAATTCGTCTATTCAAGTATTATCTGCTACCGTCCACGATCAAGGTACATGCCAATCCACTTGGTTGATTTCATATGAGTCACTGATTGTCTTTTGTTTCTTCTTTCATTCAGATCGACAGTTTGAAAGCCTTCAAAAGTCGATGGCCGTGGTGACGAGTTGCTTTAAACGACTTGAAACTCATCACCGGGGTCATGACCGACTTTTACAGGAGAAGACGCTCGTGCCTGAGGAGGTAGACCGCCTCGAAGAGCATCTCCTTCACACCGAGGAGCAGATCAAATTGCTCTCTACTAAGCTCTCGAACTGACGAGGTGACCGGTCTGGGGTGAAAAACTGTCTGCATTGCCTCCTGAAAGAAGCTGAGGATTGCCGGCAGGATTTGGCTCTTGTCAAATCAAGTTTAAAACCTGAAGCTGGAGGAATACAGCTACTTACCAAGATGCAGGTCCAGCTGTGGTGTAGTCGCTCTCAGAAATTCCTTCTGAGATGCGAACACCCACGGGGGGCCCAGATGACTGACTGTCGAGAGGGCACTCCGTCCATCCAAGTCTTGTTCCGAACCAGCATCAACCTGGCTGGACCGGTCACTTCCATCACCTTGGCTGTGACGACTGGGATGATCCATCTTGCTCAAGCTAACCTTGTGTGCCCGTCAGCACTGGCGGTTACAATCGCTTGATGGACCCTAGGGCGAAAGGTTAAATGTCCGTCGAACAGGGAAACGAGGGTTAGGACTAGGGGTAGCTCCTGGGCGAAAATCTTCATCGGGGAGCAGCATTGGCAATATACTTGAAGTTTTTATACTGCGACGGCTGGACCGAGAATAATCGATCGGCCAGATAAACCAAAGACAATAAAGGGGTAAATCCAGGCGTGTATATGATAGGGAATCCAAATAACACTCCACAATCTTCCACAGTAGGCCTCCAGCTGGATGCTCTTTGGTGTACTGTACACCAAAACCATCCGGCCCCACCTGGATGCTTTTTGGTGTACTGTACACCAGAACCAGCCGGCTCCAGCTGGATGCTCTTTGGTGTACTGTACACCATAACCAGTCGGCTCGCCTGGATACTCCTTCGTGTGCCGTACACCAGATATCCATCCACCATCCAGCTGCCATCCAGCTCTACCTGGATACGCCTTCATGTACCACACACCAAATATCCGGCTCGACCTGGATAGCCATCTATCTAAGCCCACTTGGCCGCTGGCGTTAACTCTTCCTTAGCAGCCCAGCGTCCTCCTCTGGTGTCTCATCAGTCTTCCACAAATCCCCAGCCTTCTTCAGGATCCTTTGCACGTACATCTTTCAGACAATCCGCCCTTGGGTCATCCACCATCGGCAGTCATCCGGCCCGCCTGATCCGGACGGCCAATCTCCGGCTAGCCCAATTACAAGTCCCTTGATCACGCGCATTTGACCCGATTCCGTGCCTGGCACCATCCTGCCGCTAGCGAATACACTTGGCAACTGTCATCCAGCATCTACGCCCTTGGCCGGCATACCCTCGACCAGATGTATTTCATACCTGCCCGTTAATTAATTCACAAGTCACTTCACCACACAGCCGGACAACTTAGGAGGAAGTGGGAGAGTTTCAACGCCGACTCGACATCATTGCAACAAACCTTGGACACTCTGCCGGAGCTGGTCGGGGTCCTCACTTCTCATCCTGACGACACTTCCAATCTGGGCGTCGATCTCCGCCCAGCTCTACATGGACCACCCAACCGCTGGTTGATGACGGTCAGGCACCGACTGACCAACGGGCTTTGCCTTCTGCCACTCCAGACGGCTTTCAAAGACGCTCCAAGCCTTGCGCTGTCCGTCCCTGCCACTAACAAGTGGAGTGGCAGCCCCATCGGTCTATTGACCCCTGTTTAGCGCCAGCGTTTGGCGGATAGTGGGTTATTTTGGACTCCGATGCCTTTCGCTGACGTAGAAGCGTAGACCCTGGCAGCTCTGGTTAAGTCACGGACCATTGGTTGACGAACTTCGAGACCAGGGCGGCAGACCAGGTTCTATCTGATGGTCAGGTGGTTGACCTGCAGCTTTCTGACGATGAACGATAGGTTAATTTAAAGGAGAAACGACCTGCTTCTGAAGGGAGAATCAGTTATCCAACGACCGTTCCCCAATCCGCCAGGCCAGCTACGCATCAGTCCGGTTCTGATCCAACTTCTATCCCCGGATCGACTAAATCTCAACCAGCGCTTGGACTGGCTTTCATTCCCGTTCCGACTTTGTCCCAGTCAGACGTCGATTTTGTTTCTACTGGTCAATTCGCGGACCTCTGGTACACTGAGGATGTCGAGAGATAATCCCGGCACAGCAAGAGGCCCGTCAGCCTTGGGGTTCTAACCAGCCATGGAAATCACTCCGAAGTCTTGGTAACGAAGCAAAGTTGGTTCCCCGACATTGGTGCCGACCTGGTCAGTCGATTTTCCCGGCCAGATCGTCTGCGCCTCGGGACGGCGACTGGAACCCGAACCTGATTACGCATTCTGCTTTGGAAATTCTGTTTGATTCCAAGCCTTGGGAAGTCCTATTGAATTTCATGACCCAATTGCGCATTCCATCTGGATCTTGGTTGGACGTATTACAAGCGAATTTGGACAAATTTGCCGCAGAACATGCGATCGCGAAATGGGCGTCAACTCATCAGCTGCCTTATTCTAAGCCGATGCGCAAGGATGACCGGATGGTGATGTATCATGGGGCACGCAAGTGTCGTCGATATAGGGATGGGTTGGCTAGGGCTCGATCTGTGATTACGTCGTGGCCGGTATATCAGCAAAGAAGTGTGACCTCGATGTCTTCTTGTTCCCCTGTGTGCTGCATTTGCTCGCTCGTCGATTTGAACCTACGGGACCGTTGCCTGACGGCGGGGATCGGTATTTCGGATATGCGTACCAGTCGGCAATTGGCCACTGCAAGACGCACTGGACGAGGTCGATCTCCAAGATCCATGGAGAAACCAGTACCACAAGGACCCTTCGATCCACCCGGGACTTCAGATTCCCCGCCTGCACCACAAGTATGGAGTTAATCATCGTAATATCCGGTCGCTTCCGTTCATTTAATATCTCTATATGTAAATATATCACGACCGACATTCTCCATTTCTTTCTCCACATCTCATAGCTCTTTGTCACGGGTTCATCCTGCATACATATAAAAATAACTAAAACGAAAATATATAAGCCATCAATTCTAACCGGGTCGATTCTGATCGAGTCGACTTCGGCCGGATCGGTTCCGACCAGTTGTTCTGTCGGCAAATGCCTGTCGACCAGGACCCGATCAAGCCCATTGTGCTCCAATTGGGGTTTTGGTTCCAAATTTGAGCAATTCCTGACGACCGAAAAGCGCTCACGTTCTCAAAAGGCTTGGGTTTCTTGTGATGGGCTCAGCCCGTCCCAGTCTCTAAGTCCCAAAATGCCCGTGGGACAAAGCCTGATGGTGGGACCGATGCCGTCCCGATGCGACCTAACCCCAGTTTGCTGAGCCCATCGTTGTCGGTTTTTGGTCTCGGGACGCCGGGACATTTGTGACATTTTTGTAAGAACGCCTCTTAGCCGTGTTCTTACAAAGATGTCAGAACCCTGGCGATTTGATAAGAGTCGATTATCTAATCGCCAGGGTTCTGCAAGCTAGGACTTTTTCTCAATCTCCTATTTTGAGCTCAGGTACGACTTTTAGAAAGTCAAACTAAGACACACATATAATGTATGGTATAGGACGGTGGCGCTGGATGGATGTTGTAGAAGCACTGAAGACATTGAAGAAACCGAATACCATCTTCCCGGTAGTTTAATTTGCTCTAATATTCCACGACAGCAACTAACTGATTTTTACACTGAGACCAAATGTAATCCACGTGATCCCATTGCGAGTGTGCCCGACCTTCGAAGATGGTCCTGTTCCGTAGTTGCCACATCCACACATGGGCTATACTGCAGATACCCCACCAAACTCGTTGGAATATACCTTGGTACGAATAAAAGTTCATTCCGCACATGTTCATCATCGCCTTATCTAAAACCTCAGTGTCCACAGGCGCTATCCGCTTCACGATGGCAACCTGATACTTGTGTAGATCGTCCGTCGAAATCATCGTTCCTGTCCATTGTTGGATTAAACGTTTCCAAAAGATCTGTGCCCCGGTGCAGCTCCACATGATATGCTCGACGTCGGTCTTTTTGCTGTTACAAACTTCATCGAGTATACACGGGTGAGTACCTGTATTCTGAGCATAGAAAGCATTTAGCTGTAACGTAGTCAGACGATAAAGAACCCACACTTGATAGTCCGACAGTATGTGATTGTGCTGCCAGATCTGTTACGGGGAATGGTCCTGAAGTGTGCTCCACCACTGATCCCGGCCATATTTTCTTTCCCATTCTGCTATAACAGGCAAGAGATCGTTGGCCATTGCTTGAAAATACATTCGTTTACTGTACTTTCGTAGAGACGTTGGTAACATCCAGATCGAGCGTAAACCTTCATCTAATGCCCATGGAAAACCGTGTAAGTCGGGATGCGGCTTGCAAACCGCGCATTTGTTGTTGTCCGAAATCCACTCAACACCAACTGGATCTGTCGACGAGCATACCTTCCAGTAAATTCCATCTTCTTGCTGCTGGATTTGCGTTGTGTGAACCGTCTCATTGTGTATGCCCTCTACCAGTCCCGCTTTAATTTTCATCCACTTAACTTCGGTAAGAATCGATGGGCAGTGAAATAAAGTAATCGGTGGTGGTTGCTCTATATATTGGCCGACATCAATTCGGGGTGACGCGAGAATTATGGCATAAAGCCACCGCTTTAACTTGGCGAAAGTATGCGAAGGTTGATCCCACCTGCCAAGTGTACAGACTGTTAGAAATCCGTCGAGTTCGCAAAGAAACAGTGGGTACTTCCGGAATCCTGTAGAATTTCCTCGGTGATAATGTTCGCATACGCTCATCCTGAATCCAAAAATTGTCCGACCACTGAAAAGAACCCCAGTAATCTCTCATTTGAGACGTCAGAAATCTGCGATGAGGGATATTCGTGACATCAACAATGATAGAAAGGACTTGTCCGGGTAACATTCCGCGGGACGGACTGTAGCCTAGTGGGCTTGGTCGTCGCATAAGCTGGGGCAAATGTGATCGCGTAAAAGCACCCAGCAAACATGCTTGATCTTGAGTCGGTCCTATTGATTGCCCTAATTCCACTTGTAAAGACTTCTTTTTTTGCAGAGGTAGCATAATAACCCTTCAGGTGTTCTTGCCGTCGAACTCGAGGTGAAACTTGGCCTTAGGGTTCATGCAGTAACAGACCTTTCCAGTTGAGCCAAGCTGCTTTGTAATTATCCGGCCTGGCAAGCAGCCACCGGAGTGCGTCCTTCATCCGCTGTACACGTATTGCAATCGGTAAGGCTATTAAACCAATACCTCCCGCTTGTTTCGTAGTGTACATGAGTGTAGGAGAAATTTTATGTCTCACCATAATATCATCGTTGGTTAACTTTGTCCAAATAAAACTCTTTTGAATTTTGATGAGTCTCTTCATTATGTCCGTGTGCGGATCAAAAACGTTTGCTGCAAATAAAATTGCAGACACAACAATAGAATCAAACAAAGTGACTCTCTCAACAATCGAGATACCTCATTTGACCGCTGTAGCCAACCATACTCCTGATACGCAAAGCCCAATTCTTCTCTACCATATTGGCATGCCCAACCTCATAGCCCAAATATCGGACAGTAGCACCCGGCGCTATGGTTGGAATCCCATGCCATTCCGATAATGTTACTGATGGGTCGAGAAATAAGAATTTACTTTTGTTGGTCTGGATTTTCAATCCCGACAGCTTGCCAAATTTGTGAGCCAGTTCAAGCGCTGGCTCTATTTGACTCGCCTTTCCCAATAAAAAGTCGTGTCGTCGACAAACGCAAAAAATTTGTGAAGCTCGCCATCCGGTTGTGTCGTCGTGTTAATCCCTTGAATCGCGGGCGATTGCAAAATGGCTAGCGCAAGTGTTTCTACTGCGATTATAAACAGCAGTGGTGCCAATGGACAACCTTGTCTTATCCAGGAGATGACGTCCAATGGAGTTGATTTGTCCTTATTTACGAGAAACTCAGCAGTCGTTCCACAGTAGAGATTTATCATTAGCTGGACAAAACGCCGAGAAAAACCAAATAAGGTGAGGGTAGCGAATAGGTAATCTCGATGCAATGCATCGAATGCCTTAGCAAAATCTAGAAATAAAATACCTGCCCCATCCTCAAGTTTATCAGACTGAAAACCTCCATTGTTCTTGAGAGTTGCCATCATTATCGTTACAGCTTTTTCCATTTTCCGGCCTAGCACAAATTCTTGTTGTGTCCCTTCGATCAGGGTTCCCAGAAATGTTTAAGTCTTGTTGCTAAAATTTTTTGCAAGAATTTTATAACTCGACTGCAGCAACGAAATCGGACGATAATCAAGCGCATCTGATGAGTCGCCTTTCTTACGCAATGGAATCACGAGCGCCCGGAGAAAAGATGGCGGTGGTGACTCCCCACATAAAATCCGGTTATACAATTCCGTCAAATGCCCACCAATATATCTTGGAAATCTATTTAAAAACCATTACTAATTCCATCTTGACCAGAAGCTTTACGTCGTTCTAAACTTTTAATCCGCTGAGTACCTGCTCTCCTTCAATTGCCGCCATAAGAAATAAATTATTTTGTGAAGAGACCAGACGTTCTGGTGGAATTACCATAAACTGCTCCAATTCCGCTGCAATTTATCCGATGATATCGACGTGTGTCTCTAATTAAACTCCATGTGCGGCCAAAACGATCAGGTATAGAAATATTCGCATCGAAAATAAGTCCGTGCCCAGATATGATTTTAGTTACCGTATGGTCCCGTTCCCACATCGCTGTTTTACGAAATAACCATCTTATATCGTGAATGGATCTATGTTGGACCTTTTCACGATGTACGAGATGATTTTTGATGTGATAGGACTGGAAGCTGTCATTCTCAGCTTACGATTTTTAGCATTCGCTGTGACATGACGTTGTAATTTTCGAGCCCGCCGCCGTCGACGGTGAGCTGCTTTCCGTGCTGCATGGAAAAGTATATCTTAGCAACCCGCTATCCATCCATCCCATGTTATTTTCTGTCGTCTTAAATTGTCAAGTAAACAGGTGATATCGTTTACCGATGGCTGTGATATATTTGGTACCTTGTACCCACTGAAAGGGTACCCCGGCAATCTACATCTCGTACGAGTTGTATGTGGTGGTACAGTAGGATCACGTAGTGTCACTAATACCTGTTCATGGTCGGAATAATGAGGAGTATTACCCACTGTGATGTCACTAAACCAGGAAGAAATGGATGCCGATATATAAACGCGATCAATCCGGCTCGCCTGGCCTCCTCTCCAGTATGTAAAATGATCGAGATTGTTCAGGTGTTCGTCGGATAGAGCCGAAGTGCCGAACGTTCCTGAATCGAGTAAGTTGTACTTACTAACTAAGTTAGATAGAGTAGTACTCTCTGATTTGTCCAGTCTGTCACCTCCAAGTCTATCAAGTACAGGAGACTCCACACAATTGAAGTCTCCTGCTAGTATAATATGTGACTGCACGCCATGTAGTAAATTCGAAAGTTGCACAAAAACGTTTCTCGGAGTGCCGCATCACCAGAGTGGGCGTAAATGTTGATGATCAAACAATCTTTCCACTGAACAGCTATAAAGCGGGTCGACCATTTATCTTCACGCCAAGGGGTGACGTCGTCGGCGACAATAGGATTAATTAGAATAGCAACCCCTTCCTTTTTCTGCGACCCGATACTCCAAAACGCACATGACCCACTAATATGATGTATATTTCCATTGTTGTGAGATACCATTTGCAGTCGTGGAGTCTGTGATATGAGTTTCCTGCAATAAGAGAAACTGAGGTGTACGGGGATGAGCGTTACCTCTCCAAGCACTCAACCAATGAGATATGTCGTCCCTTTTAAATCAGCGGGCGTTTTGAGACAGAATTCGAAACCTCGGCGTAGCAAAGTATTTGCCATTTTCAGGGACAAACTCCAGATCCTTTAGCATATGTAGTGTAGTGTATAAATCCTGATGCGAGAGGCCGAAGTATGCGTGATTACATTCGGACGCACTATTGAACAATCTTTGTGGAGGTCAAACCAACGCGATTTACCATACTTCTCACGGTTCTCTGATGGTGTGGGTGTGACGCCTCTGTTTTCCGGAATCCTCTTTGCGTAGCCCTTAGTATCAGAGGGGACCCATTCCGGGTCCCGAGTTGTGTTCATCATTTGTCTGAGTATTAGTGGCAATGGCCACATGCGTGTTAGAAATGTAATCGACTAAGTTCGCCCAGGCGCCCGTCTGACCATCTAGAACGTTTTGGACTTTCTCTGCATAGGTAGAATTGTTACATCGCACCTCAAAATGTCTGTTTAATAATGTGACTATGGAGTCGATCGGGTGATAATCAACTCCGAGTAGTGCTGCCAATTGTTCCGCATGTATATGGGCACACAGTAAATGCTGCTCCAATTTCAAAGCCAGAGCCGGTGCACATAACTGAATCATCGGGATCCCCCCATATTTCACTTGTTTCAGTGCTATCCACTCCTGCGTACTATTCATGATTAATATCTGATGAGTGGGATGCTGTAAATACTCAAATCCTCCCTCCCACTCGTGAAACCAAGTTGATGCCAACCCCGTAACCTGCCCATGCTATCCTTGATTAATCAAATCGTACTAACATTGGATTCACCAGGGTTGCGTTTGCATTGTTGAAAAATTCGGATCTAAACTATCCAATAAATGGTAGGCTCCAGAACACTGCTTCAGAAGGTGAAGTAAATTATTACCTTCCCGCGAAATTGCATGTTTCCATACAGAAAAGGTTGCGTTTTGAACTGTAGGGAATGCTATACCTGTTTGTCTTTCCCATTCCGCCTGATGCGCACTCCAGAGTTGTGTTCAGTTCACCATGGTCCTGGAGTGCCTCGTCTATTGTCTCTTCGAAATCATCGATTAATTTGCGTTGGACGTTGAAATATACGGTTGGGATGTAATATTCGTAATTAAGTCCCCTTCTTTATTCGGGGCCTGCTGAATGTCTTTAGTTTTTGAACGAGTACATCTCCTTTTGTTGCTGGGTTCCGTCTCTGCAATGGTACTTTGAGAAGGAATGTACTCGGAGGATTGAGAAACGTCTGAGGCCAGCATTATGACCTCAGGCGATTCGACCCGGTTTTCCAGATTTTATGCAGCCATTGTTCCAGCACCGGTCGTGATATTTGACACTGTTGCATCAAACGGTCTTGAACCGCTTGTTTCAAAATATCCAACTGCATGATGCGTTCTTGTTCCGGAACTAATAACCGTCCGACTGTCTCCGTTAAAAAGTGCAAGATTTCGCACATTCGAGGGTCGTGAGTTAATATAATTTCGTTTGATTTTCAGAGCATGATGGATAGTTGGCCCTTGAAGCCTAAGGAATAAATCTTCCACATTACCCTCCCACGTATTAGGGGTCTCAAGGCTCGTTTTGCATTTTGAACAGGCGTATTACCAAGCGTACATCCATGGATGGTGTCAAGTACCGGGGCAATCGGACGATGTAGCAGACATAGACATGACTGGAGGCGAAAGTATGGAAGGCATAAAAGAATCCAAAGGCATCACGGGCAAGCGAAAGAGATCACGGATTCGTCAAGGAGAAGGGGGAGCGGACCATGTTGAAGAGTCATTGGAAGATGCGGAAATGTTAACCGCAGAATCGCAGCAACAAGCTGAGGAACTCAGGTTGTTAGTGGCTCCAGACACCAACCCTGGGAGAGACAAGCAGGCGCACTACCAGGCAAGACCGGAAGTCAAACACTATATTGACAGCTTGATACAGGAAAATGTAACAACCAATCAGGGGATTTTTTTCATTCCTTAAGAACAGTTGGCGGTCATCAAGGCAGATTTAACAGATGATGCAGTCAGAAGTAGAATCAGGGAACGTTATTTGGTATCTGGTGATATTCTACGCCAATGGCACACATATTCAAGCCGACTCCTCCTTATGCAAAACGGGGAAGGAGAAAAGGAGTGGAGAATTAAGCAGGATAAGTTGTCAGAGCACCAAAACATGGTAACCCTCTCGCCGGGCGGGGAAGGTCAGCAAATCAGATCAAACGGATTTGGACCGGAGAGAACAGTGCAACGGGAGCTCTTTGACGAGTTGTATTAATAGATAAGCAATATTCTATACAAGGGGAAGGTGATGAGGCTTGGATTCACGTGTGGAACTCTATGGAGGAGGTTTGGAAACAACGTTCCCATCCAACAGTACATTCCGCGTCGGATGTGTGAAAAAAAGCCGCGTCTATGAACACAAATTATATACTCAATCTCCTTCAAAGTTTCACCCATCCTAATAAGATCTTGGAAGGACTGGGACCTGCAGTACTCCATGACCTAACCTCACACTGACGGAAGGTTTGTTAAGAGAAGAAGGAAAACAAGGTAATCATGGAGGGCTGCCCTAGAAGGATTTTGTTGAATGGGATCGGAAGGTGTCCGTAGTGGAGGAAGAACACCATAAAAAGCGGTACGCAATAGCACTCAAAATTGGTAAAAAATGCGTCGCCAATGCTACGGCGATAACATGCTATTGAAAATCTGTGACCCCAAGAGAAGACTGACATTTGCAAAAGAAGCACTGTGTGTTTCTCTCTACGCGCCCAAAATAGCTGCGATACTAGGAACAAATGCGCTGGAAACGGATTCATTCGTGACCATGCTTAACAGACATTTTGAGCTAAGAACAAAAATTGCTGCTTATAATGATAGGATGAAGCGGCTGGACCAAGGGAAGACCATGCATGGACGGAACTACATGGCTTCATGAAACAGATTGTTATGGCTGGACAAGTTCCGATGGATAGGGATAACCCAGCCCGGGAGAATCAACAAAACAGGGCCAATGCGGATCCGGCTAACCCCTTACTATTTTACTAAGGGCGCTAGTACTGACAAGGCGGTGACCGAATTATTGGGTCTAATGGATGCATATGGACAGAGTCATCAAGATAGGCTACTGACAACTCCGGTTGGACGTGAAGGATCTGCGGCTAGATTTCCCAGTAATGGTAGTGACCCAAAATGTTTGCGGCTTCAAGCACTCCACACAACAGACATGATGGAGGCATGGCGTCAAACAAGTACTCAAAAGACGCAAATATGCTATCTAATACAAGAGACGCATGTGGTCCACTGATGAGGCGAAAAAAAAAATGACGATACGGTGGGAATTCATGTGGGCGTACAAGGGATTGCGATCACGACTTGCGTACTGGAGTGTCAATCCGACAAAGAAAGGCGGTGTTGGTATTCTTCTTAACCCTTTGTGTGCAGCGGGCAGAAATATGGCACCCGGAATTGTGGAATTTTCGTACAATCGGCCTTAAAATTGAGGATTGGCTAGTGATGAATATATATGCGCCTGCAGATAATGTTATATTACGAGAAGAATTTTCAGTGGATTAAAAGCGTGGAGACAAGAATTTAAATGTCAATCACTAATAGGGGGTGACTTCAGCATCGTCGAACAACTTACGTTAGACATTCTGAGGGGCCAGAGAGGGGTCATGACGGAGGGTCGATCCCTTACACCATTCATGGTCGGTAGAGAGATGCATGATGCCTCGTAAGTCTGACACTCCCTTTGAAATTAGGATTCGGAGGAAGTAGAATTTCAATTCACTTTCTGCAGAGCGAGGATGGCAAGCAGAATAGACACGTTTTACATTTCGAATTCAAGGTATGGATGGGTTCAATGGGTAGAGACAAGCCGGCCGTTAGGATTCACTGACCATTATCAGGTCACAATACATCTGAGGAATCCGACTATCACACAGGCCACATAACAAGATGAGACGGCTGCTGTATCCGATACGACATTTTCGCAAGGAGCAAGTTATAAGTGAGATCAGAGAGGAAGCGATGGATGGGACACAACATGAGGTAAGTGAAACTTGGGATCTCACCACTCAAAGATGGACTTTAGCACTTCGGAAAGTACGCAAACGGATAGCACAACGGAGACGTCGACATGTGAGAAAATTGCAACACCTACTATTTGACACAGAAACTACCAGAGGTGACATATTGCAAGCAGAAGTGGCAGAAATCAAGACGTGGAACACATAGGCGAGGAAGAAGGTATCAAAGGTCGACAGCGTAGATACGCTGGCTTTTTCGGAGGACATCAATCTGGGAACGCAACCAGACAGTGTCACGAATCGAAACCCAGCACGAGACCCCTACGACTACCCTGGTGACTATACCAGACAAATTCGCATGGGTCTGGAGGGATTTATTAGGCTGCACCCATAGTAAGGTAACTATAGATGTGAGATGTCATAGTAGCGATTAAGACTCTTCAAAGACGAAAGGTGGTGGGGGACGGATGGCCTCAACAACGACTTTTTCAAGGACTTCTCGGAAGATATGCTGGGATCCCTAGTGGCAGTTTGCAATGAGATATTGGAAGGGGGGAACCTCCCACGTATTTCCTCAAAGCGACTATCATCCCGCTCCGAAAGAAGGGCGACTCACCTAACGCGATGGACAACAGACCTATTTTGCTACTGCAGACTAGTTACAAGATCTACGAAGATTTCGGCGGGACGGCTGCAAGTATTCCTAGGTCGACTAATAAGGGAGAGACAACAAGGATTTGTATATGGAAGACGAATGGACCGCTCAGTCGTGATGATGTTGGATGCGTTACGAGCTGGAGCTCCTTTACCGAAGGTGCCAAGAGAAGAAAGCAGAGGGATATTACTACTCGATTTTACTAAGGCATATGATACGGTCGACAGGGGGTATCTCATTGCTGTGCTGGGCAAGTTTGTTTTTTCGTACGGATTTCAAGATTTGATGAAACGTTAACATGAAGGAATGACACCTCAATCCTAGTCAACGCTGAGCTCTCACAGCCATTAACGATAAGGTCTGAGATCAGACAAGGGTACCCGCTAGCACCACTCTTGTTTATTCTGGCGGTAGAACCTTTAGGACTAGCAATTGAACAAGACGGACACATACAAGGCGTACCGGTTTCTGGTGGGGGTTCTAGACACGCCCATAAGTTTTCGGCATTTGTGGATGATTCCACGGTCTTTCTTCACCATTCAAGACAAATAGGTAATGTATTGGCAGTGGTTCACGGGTTTGGGGAACTATCTGGTTTACAGGTACAGCCAAACAAATGTAAGTTTATATTTGTTGAATGTGGAGAGCACATAGATGGGAAGGTACACCAGTAGTACAGAAATGGAGAAACGACTAGATACATACTTGGGGTATGAAGTTGGGCCGCAACCCTCGCCACACAAGAACTAAGCTGTCCGGATAGAAAAATCAAGAGACGAAGGCTTAAAGCGTCTGAATGCTTTGCTTCTGTGTGTGGGGGGCGGGTGCAACTCTTCGATGCTGTCGTCATTCCTTCTATTCTGTTCACTGCCAGGATGTTCCACCCCGACCCGAACGAGATGAGGCTATTAGTGACTTTGCAGAAGAATTACATCTAGGCAAACAAGATGGAAGACGGGCTAATTAAGCACAAAATGGCGTTTATGTTGTTGGACGTACCACGGTCGGCTGGAGGATAATGACTAATTTCCATTCCGGCAGCAATACCAATTCAACTAGTTAAGGAGGCAATATGCTGGCTTTTGGAGACGCGGGATAGGTACAACCAAGTCTGGAGGAATTGGAGCAGACTGTTCCACTTGGATGAAGCCAAGGATCAGATATCTCCACGAGACCCTCAAGACAACGCAGATTACAACAGGTGCCAAGTAAAATCTTGCAGTATCTGGAACAGCATTCAGGGCCAACGCCTAGCGAGGAGGAAAAGGTAAGATGGTACGTTACTACTAACTTACAACCTCTTATCAAGAAGAATGAAGCCAGTGAACAAAAAGCTTCGGTGGGGACAAGAGATGGTGGCTTTGTAATAGTTCGGGTTGATATGTCCAAAATTGATTGGCATAATCAAATGCCAACAGAAGTGGCGGCGTTTCTGGGGAATATATACACCAAAGATCAATTGGTTTCGTCAAATGTCCAAAATAGAATCAGCAATGTCCAAAATTATTCGTCACCTTTTCATAAACGATATAAACCATCATAAACGGTTCTTAAAGGGTTTAGTGTTCATTACATTAAGTATGTCCGTAATGAAGGCATTTTTCACATATTGTAGATTTGTGAAGAAGAATTATGTAGGAGAGTGATGACGAACAAAGAGCTGTAGAAGGAGATCAGGCGTCGAGAGCGCGAAGAGCTACGTCAGGTCTAAAATCTCAAATTGGATAGGAAATGGTGATATAATTATTAATGTTGCTGCTATTTTATTGTGATCAAGTTGGATAAGCTACCTATCCAATGCTAAGTAGCACCGAGTTTGCAAGTTTGAGCCTCGAAAAGATTGCGCAAGCCATTGCAGTAAGACAGGTGGGGATTTAGCAGAGTCTGGCAACTTTACAGTGCATATAAATCCTACTTCGAGTCATCTCGTTGATGTCATTTTGGGTGTGCCGTAAGCTGCTTCTGCTATTGTAAAGGGGTATACAAGCTCACTTCCACCTACACCGTTGATTTCGTTCGTGAAAAATGATGCCGAGTTTGGAAAGCGCAACCTTGTGGGTGCAGTGCTAGCTGGATGGTAGTTATACGTCAAAATTGTCGTACAATAGTCGTCATGACGAGTTTTCGCTCCTGCTTGGATTGGATGGAATACACTTGTCATTGGCTTGGCTATAACAGTTCTAGGTGCTGGTGCATCGGTGACGATCCTCAAAAGCGTGCAAAAGATGAAGCCCATGTAAGCAGTTTGGTCTTTCTTCTCAAGCTTTCACTAGTGTCAACTTTCAGCTCGATCGACTACAATCCAATAAATATCCCATACAAGGCGATATCAAATACACATGCTTTTTTTTAAATAAAACAATTTATAGGAGGTACTATTTGTAGCAGGTTTGACGAATAATTTTGGTCATTACTGATTTTTTTTGGAAATTTTGACGAAACTAATTGAGCTTTGGTGTAGATGGTGGGGCAATCCTTGAATCCTGGAACCGCAGCTATATCAGATCAAACGGGAGAAATACGATCGTGCACCATCTAAATCAATCCGGGACCTGGGAATCCGTAGGACACACAAATACCGTTATCGATAGCATGCAGATTAAATACAGCGAAGGTACACACGAGCTAAGGTAATTAGATGGCTTACCACACTTATTCTATGTTACCTAGAGTCTCGATAAGATCATGGATCAGAGACGCGCCTAGATACAAACTTGTATGGACGCCTAAGGAACTCCCTGAAGTAACATGGTACGAGTCAGTAAAAACAGGATGGAGGCGTCAGACTGGAAAAATAAATACGTCGAAGGTTTTTCAGAGACGGCGCGACGGGATCCTGTGGGATAGAGAAGAGATCCTGACTGATAGTAAAGCAGAAATGCAGAATCGAGGCATGCAGACGATAGTATTTGAAGCGCATCCGCAGTTGCATAGCTATCCGTGGTGGATAGACACACTACAGCATACCGTAATCCTTATGTGCTTCCTGACAGCTAAATTTTTCATGACCCAACCCTGTCAAACAGTGATATTTTGCAGATTTTGGCTAAATAACTTACGATCTACTATTAATTGACTTTATATAATTGGTTATATTACGGTGTCAGGAAGGACATAAATTCTGCGGAAAAATATATGCCAAGCGCTGATTGGCACATGCAGGTGTCAGTTGCAAGTCAACGTCAGGAAGCACATGAGGATTACGGTAAGTGGTTCTCACGGTTCGAAGGTAGGTACTTTGTAGGCAAAACTGACCAATCAGAGGATACCTTCGGTTTGCCTACAAAGCCCATTTTTCACACGTTTGCCTTCAGCGAGAATCGCTGAAGGCAAAAACGAGCAGTTGTAGGTATTTTTGATTGGTTGATTTTTGCTGGGAAGCACCCAATCGGAATTAGTTAAAGACATGATCCACACAAAATACGAGCTTCTTCTACATCATTGGCTTAAATCGAGTCTGTGCGCACTTTGTGAATGCAAAAGTTGGAAAGTCGTAGATACGCGCTGATAGGCTCGTTTTGCCTACCAACAAAGTACCTACTTTCGACCACTATAGTTACATTGGATACGGAAATCTTTCAAGCGTTTTTATTATTGGATACAAAGAGGACCCTTTATCGGTGATATAAACAAATAAACGGCAAAACGACAAATGGATGCTGCTGGTACAAAGACAAACGACACGCGAGGTATGGGCGCATATTCTATCGGACTATCAAGTATGGGTGTTATACTGAGTGGTGAATTTCCAGCTAAATTTTTTAAGGATGGTTACTTACTGGAACGGAGATGATCGCTAGTGCGTTCGTGCGCTGAAATGGGGAAATGGGTCATGGATATTGTGGGTGGGTGTAAGCGGGCCCAAGCAATATGTGTCCGCTTAGCAGCTTATTGGTATGGATTTCAGTTACCATCCGAGGAATTACAAAAATTACAAGTGTGCATCGCG
>MIQA02004986.1:0-27350 GCA_001887855.2 Sclerospora graminicola | reverse complement strand
ACAACTGGGAAGATAGGATCAGGGCGATACAAAGACGGTTACTCACAGCGGCACAGTGTGGAACGTCAGTGCTTGAGCGCGTGACACTGTTCAATGCGATAGCTATACCAGCAATTATGTTTACGGCGAAGATGTATGCGCCGCCACATGATGTACTACTCCGGTTGATTCATATGCAGAAACGCTTCATATGGAGGCAACAACTGACAGATGAACCGAGCAGACACAAGATGTCTCCAGCCCTGCTGTACACTCCAAGATCGGTAGGGGGTTTGGGACTAATTTCCATTCCCATAGCTATTCACACATTACGGGTAAAAGAAGCGACATGCTGGCTCCTGGAGCTCGTGGATAAGTACGCACAGGCGTGGAGGAATTGGGGAGGTTTATTTGAGGCGCATTATGGAAAAGCTTTACTAACACCAGCGGATAGACGTATTGCACCTTTACAGAGAGAAGCGTGGTCTACTCAAAAGAGAACAACGGAACAGCTGAGACAAATGCTAGGCCCGGCGAAGCAAGACATTGAGAGGATTCACAGGTACGTACAGCGTTGGATGCCCTTAATTTTAACAGATTGTGACACTCAAGGATTACACCCGAGTAAGGCAGTACTACGAGGACAGGAAATCACAATAACAGTTGATATTGACGCCTGTGGCTGGCACAAATGTATGCCAAAACATATTCAAGTATTCTGGGGAACGTATTTATGGGCGGACAACCCGTGGATTCGGGAAGTCTCTGGGTTTGCAGTGCCAGGAATCAAATACGACCGTATACCGAGACACTCCATCCAGGAGCTAAACATAAAAAGGGTCAGCCAATCCAAGTTCCTATGGAAAGTACAAGCGGAAACCAAGGGGCACACAGGAGCGAAAACACTACGCTGGCTGGCAATTATCATTCTCTGTTCGCCACGGGTAGGAATTGGGGAGATGTTAGGTCGACCACCGCCGATCGCAGTTTGGAATCCTGAAAGTTCACTAGCGAAAGTCAAGTGGCATCGGGAGGCACCACACATTATTTGCGGTTTTTGCTCGGACACGGGACGAGAGGTGCGGTTTCAACAGCAACAGGATGGACTGTACTGGGTAAACTATGACGAGGACAAGAATGAACAGGATCCAGATAAAGAAGGGAGGGTGGTCTTTGAGGCTAACCCACTTCTGCATGCGGTGCCGTGGACGGTACAAGAGAAAACCCAGAGTCAGGCGGTGAGCTTTCGATTAAGGCGTTCTTTCAAGGCACTTTATCAAAGCTACGTAGCGAGACCATTGCGGAGAATAGTGGATAAGTGGACGGCGAAATGTGCGAAGGACCGAGTTGCTTTCGATTGGCTTGAACAACCACCTGAAGGACTTTGGAATCACAGACACATGTTAACAGACTATCAGGCTTGGACAATATATCGAGCGGCAACAATGCAGTTGAATGTCTTCTATGACGGTTATGAATCGGCGCGGCGGTGTGCAGTTGACTCAGAGTGCACATCGTCGGGGAAAGGGGTATCACATATTATGTGGGGGTGCCGAAGAGCCCAGGATTTCTGGGCACGCCTTATTAGTCATTGGTGTGGTAACAGAATCGAAGTATCCCGGGTGGAAACGTTTCAAAGACATTGCATGACCAGAAACGCGCCGCCTATAGGGAAATCCATCTTGAAAGAACTAGTGGAACGCTGTGGAGACCAAGCAGAGGAATGCGCAGAAAGTTTCAAACGTATTTGGTGGGGGATTTGTTCTATTGGAATTACAACGCTTTGGCAGATGAGAAATGATACGATACATAAGGGGATCAAACGGACGTGTCGGGAGCAGACAGAACTAATTTGGAATAAAGCGATTGAACAAGTACAAGCTACAGCAGAATTTGAGGCCAAAGGATATCACACCCGAGTGCGAGGAGTTCAATTACAAGTGTGCATAGAAGTGTTTACTAGTAGCAGACGAGGGCAGCACCATGATCAGCGAAGATTTAGACAGTTCCAAACAGCGGACTACTCAGCGAGAAGCCTTCAGAATGTGCTTAGGAAATTCGTGACAGCTAATAGTGACTAATGACTAAATAGACTGTACTTAAAAAAAAAAAGAATTTTTCATATTAAACAATTATTAATTTTAGAAAATTTTTATTTAAAATACTTTTATTAAGCACTTTAAGAGCATCGCCACCGGTAAGTCTTAACGTCAGGTTTTAATTGACGAGTTAAGACCCCGTGGCTGATCGTTAAACCTGTGTGAACGAATTTGTTCCACCGGCAAGGTTTTAACGTCAGTTTTATTTAAAATATTTGCCAATCATTTTTAGCTTACACCTGTAATTCCAAAAACGGGAATTTCCATCACGATTAATGTAGTACCTTGGTACGTTTCTCATATATTCGCGAAACAGTCATCCCTAAGAAAAATATGTAATAATTTTGAAAGGTGGTTCAGGTCGGGACAGACAATCCTCTTTGTAGTGATATGCTCGTAGCTACTGTAGCTTGCTTCTACAGTAGACGAGTTTCTAGACTAGCCTTTTACTGAAAGCCGGAAATAGAATATTGGGAAACTTCTTGCTTACGATCAAGAATTCATCGAAAGAGATGACGCCATCGCCGTCCTTGTCGCTATGGGACATAATGGTATCCACCTTGTGTGTCACTTCCGCCTCGCCCGTAGCCATGTGATTGGCCTTTAGGATTTTCACGAGCTCCTGCCGCGTGACGACGCCGTTGTCATCTTCATCCAGCACATAAAACGCAAACTTTAGTTTGTCTTCTTTGTCTGCACCTGTGAAGTTTGACAATGTGATCATAAACTCCTGGAAGTCCACTCGATCACTTTTGTCATTATTAAAGAGCTGAAACACCATTTCGCATTGTGGAGACGAGTCCACCTGCAAGATTTCGCAGAACTCAGAGTAGGGAATAAGCCTCGATCCATCTTTATCGGTGTCTTTGAAGCACTTATACGCTCTTTTCACGCGTTCAAGGTTCATTTTGTTGCTTCGTGCAAACTCTTCCAGCGCTGTTTTGCGATGACGGCGCATCTGGATAACCTTGGCACTCGAGACAGTAGTTGCTAGGCCTGCACCTACTGCTTTGGTTACACCTACACGCAGCCCGGGTGGAGGTTTCTTGCCATTTGTTACCATAGCATAAAACTCGCCAAAGCTTACTTGACCGTCACCGTCCTTATCAACCATCTTGATCATTTCGTCCACTTCTTCATCGGTTGGGTCTTCTCCAATATTAATCAATACGTATCGTATCTCAGCAGCACCCACATACTTGTTGTGATCTAGATCAAAAGTTTCAAAAGCCTCCAAGATTTCCTCGTCTGTAAAGTTGCAATGCGGATCTCGATTCGACCTTGACAAAGCCCTTCGAGCAGATACAGTTGGACTAGACCGTTTTAAATTAGCTGGATCTACAGCACCACGTTCTTCTGACTTTGTAAAATTGGCAACAATGGCCAACTTTTCGGCAAGGCCCCCCTTCCTGTCTTTTATATCGATCTCTCCCTCAAATCCACCCATAACCACCCATGGCACAATCTCAACCTTTGCGTGCCCTATTAACTTGTCTTGGCCATCGTTATCTACGCTCCAAACTTCCACAACCAGTATTTTCTCGAAATCTAGTATAAAATCAAAGCTTTCGTTGAATTCAAGCGTTTTGCCATCATGCTCTTGAGCTTTTGTTTGTACAGTGTGTTCACCAATCATAAGTTTCGCATATGAATCGGACGTATCCATCGTTCCACGACGTTTTACGTCACATACCCGCAATACCTTAATGGTAAGCTTTTTGAAAGAAGAAGCAAATGCTTCGCTGACTAGAGGTGCAGCAGCAAAAGGGTCGCGTGCGGGCAAAATATGACGAGGCGGCCCTCTTAGTAACAGACCTTCATGAGGACCCCAAGTTTCTACGAGGCAGCAAGTACAAGTACAACATTAGCCTAAAGTAGATGATGTCAAAGGGAGAATTAATGTCATTGTTACCTGTAGCGACCCTGCCGTGTGCATAATGACACTATGACGATTGCCGTTTTCATCCGTAGTGCTTGCTTTTGGACGACTCTACAAGGTTAGCTGACGTCGTTGCTGTTGTCTCTTTTACTGGAGACGTCGGCGGCCGTCCAGTGGAGGGTCCTAATGACGTTGACGTTGCGTTCGCCGTGGAATCGTGCGAGCTTTCAGCCTCAGTCAATCGATTGCCTCCTGAGGTACCAGAATTTCCATGGTATAAATATTTTGAAGAGCATAGCCGCTTGAAAGCCGTCGAAAAATCCGTTCGTATACGCAAAAGAGAGTCCACTACTCTGTAGCAGTCTTGTGCTTCGAGCTGTCTCGAATTGTTTTGACCAATGACCCGCTTGGTTGATTAAAACCACGGTTTTAAAATAAGTCCATAGTACTAAATTTAAGACCTCGTGCGGTAACGACCAGAAATAAGACTTACCGGGGCTGGTAATCTGGTCTAACGGGAGGTTTATAGGTTAAAACCTTGATTAAGACTTACCGGTGGCGATGCTCTAATTACACCTCAGAATAATGTTTCCCTTATTTAAATAAGTAACTTTAAAAAAATAACTTTAAAATTTCCGTGTAATCAACTCTTCCATAACTTATTTTTGTGAAGGCACTGGGTGGGAGATAGGAAAAAAGGAGCTTGCCTTTTTTAGGTCGCTACTATAGATCCGTACAATACAATTGAGGTTCGACACTGTATAATACAGTATTAATACCGTACTGTATTAATACAAATTCACCGTAAAAGTCGGGTTAAACTCACGGATCAAATGGGCTGTATTGTTGACATTCCACTTTCACATCAAAGGAAAGCTATGCTTATAAGAATTTATAGAACGGAGGTCATGATTACCACACAACGCCAGTAAAAAAACTCAAAAACATAAATACTCTTACTTGATCCGACTTTAACGGCAATACACCGGTCACCGTTCAGTTGTGAGTTAACAATTAAAAACGTAGCGCCCCTCCAGGCCCCTCTGAAATGCTAAAACAGCCCTCGCTGGCCAATGGGAGCGCAGGAAAGTGATTACAGACCCTCTTTTTCACTGGGGGGGGTGTCACTCCTAACAGCACCCGCCGTCCCAAACGACCATTCGCTTTCAAGAGAAACATACAATGCTGATTAAGTCCCACCAACACTCCTTTCTCTTTGTTCTCTTCTTCTTGGACTCTCATGGTGTTGTTTGTTTAAGTGGACGCCAAAGTCATCATAGTACACACACAGCCACCGCGAAACCACGGGGACTCCTATACTAATAAGTTATTATTAATACATATATCGGTACAAATCATTGCTTTATATTTTGAGTCATCTAATATTTAATGTTGTTTGAATGAAGTGATTTGTCCTTCCTAAGCAGAATTTAAGTGTTGTTTTAAAGTAGTGAGGGATATTAAACATTATATGTTTATCATATCATCTTATCTCTTGTAATACTTAGGCCCAAAGCTATTTCTACGCTAGTTCAGGGTGTAGAATGGGTTGACGCTTCAATCCTTACAATCGATTCCTGTCTATCTAGCACGAAAAAAAAATATACGTTAAAAACGTACTTGTATAAAATGCAATGTATTTTAAATGCTGTATAATACGTCTGTATAATACAGTGTATTATACAGACGTTTGATACATACGGATCTATAGGGGCTAGCCTAGAGCGCACCAACCCAAAATCTGAAAAGCACCAAACCCTCAGCACCCCACTAGGGTTGGGGGTTTAGTGATTGTAAAATGAAGAAAATGTATTAATAAGTACTCCGGAGCAACTACTAGTAAAAGTTACACCTTATTTCGGCCAGTCCCGATTTTGTCACGTAGCCCCCCCCCAGACCGAAGAAGGTCGGGAGGATCTGGACTACCCTGCTAAGCGTACCGAAGTAAGTAAGTGTAGAACGAATCCCCCCTGGGAACTGGCCCGAACGAAGACCGGAAACCTCCGGATAAGAAAGAGGAGGAGGAGGGGAAACCCCAACATACCTCCATGGACGAGCGAAATCAGATGATAGATGGTATTGTACCAGAATCTCAGCATAGTGTGGAAAGAGATACTGGGGAAGGCAGTGAGCCTGATTGTCCGAGGAAGGCCCTACACTAACGGGAGAGGAAGCTAGTTCGGAACAGGTAACCACTATTGTCACTGTAGGAGAAGCTTCGCAGGGACAGAGCGAACAGGAAACTACGGGGAGTAGAAACGATTCAGAAGACACCACGACCGGAGCAACACACAAAAAACCGAGGACAAAGGAAGGCTTAACCCATCGGAACAATACACCGGAGGAGTTAGCAGAGGTGCTGAAGCACGTGTTGGCTGATGCCTCTCAGAGTAAGCCACGTCTCCAAACGTGGCTAGATCCAACTCAGGAGCTGTTTAAAGCCATCTATAAAGAGCCGAAAAAAAGGATGGCGGGAATGGTAAACGAACAGATAAGTGGTCAATTCTATCTCGTACGGAACAAGAACGGCTTATTGACCTGTTCGAATTACTTTTTATTACCCACCAGCTCAATTGGCTAGTTTGGAAGCAGAATACTCTTGACGCATGTTTTCTAGCCAGAAAACCCAATCAATCGTTGGAAACGACTCTTTCGAAATTAATAGGGACGTGTCAGGTGGAAGTGGCCGTCAAAGGTCAGCAGGTGCTACAGGGGTGATTAACGAAGGTGACAGGAGAGGTGAAGACACAAACGACGCCACGTATTTCTTAGGTCGACTTCAAGTTCAACTCTAACGTATACTCAAAGAAGCAGATCGTGTCTTTGACAGAGATTAGTCGAAAGGAGTGGCAAGGTCGTAGAGGCAAAACCTTTCGCGACGGTAGTGCTGAGGAATGGCAAATAGTACAAGGATTAGCAGAAGGTACGATCTTGACAAGAACTCTCCCTCGGTTTCTGTGACAGATAATTGCGTCGGACGATCGGCTACGCCTCATCAACACGATCAGAGTACAAGTAGAGGGATGCCTAATCATGGACCTAACCGGGGAGGGGCGAATCGAGAAAGCTTTTCAGAGTACGAAAAGTATCCAAGAGAGCATTGCCACGGCAGCAACGGCCCGGGGGCTTGGAAGTAAAAAACTATGGGAGTTACTAGCGGAGGTGAAAGCAATTCGATATTCACCATCTCAACACTGTCTCAATTTCGCGTGTCTGACAAGGGCAACTGCAAAGCGTTTTGTGGATGTACAGGTGCCGTACCACAAAATGGTACATGGTTAACGCAATGCGCATGATAACGGGTCAAAGGACAAACCTGTATGGGAACGACAAGGCACAGGAGCAAGTAATGGAGGGGGTTTCAACTCTGATTACGTAATCACGGTGCGAAACATAACCAGTAATATTGATATTATGAAGTTTGACGGGTTCCCGGTGGAATTATTCTTTGAAGAGCTGGATCAGGGAGGCCCTTTATCGGTGACGTCTCTGGATTGGAGTATTGTAGTGGAGGCAGGCGGATGCTCGAAAGCTTTGGTGGAAGTGCGTCGAATTGTCTGGTGCGGGACCACGTTAACGTTGGAACATCCGGGGTCCCGAGGACGCAGACACTGCTTGAGGTGTGGGGAACCAGGCCATCAAATCGAGGATGCACGGTAACTCAAGACAAACTGTTCACAGAACACTGTATAGTCGTTTCGGTGGAGGAGGTTGAGGCAAAACGAGGTCCCAGAATTGACGTTTGCGAGTATAGATGCCTTGCGAAAGGGAGTGCGGGAAAACTGCTTGGCATACAATGAAAAACGGGAACTGAAGAAAAGTAAAGACAGCCATCAAGACAATAGTCAGGAAGAGGCTGGGCCAACCCAGAAGAATGATCCAGTTTCTCCCGGCAATCACGACGGAGATAGGATTCAGGCGGAAAAGGATTGCGAGGAGGGCCTTCAGGGAGGACGGACAAACGACAGGACCTCAAATGAATGGACCACATTCACCAGAACAACAAAGAGGCAACAAGCAAGCAAAGACGGTACATCAATAGGATTACCTGTGCAAAATAATCTGAGTCGGGAAAAGGTAAAAGTCACAGAAAAAAGGTAAATGAAATAGGTAAGAAAGTAGAAATGATAGAAAATAAACAACACTCACGCGCCAGGGAATCAACCACAGAAGAGCCGCAAGAGCACCACGAGCAGCGGACACAATCGGAGGAGGAACCGTATAAAGACGAAAAGGAAAAACGACATCCAGAAACAACGCCACGGTCCAAACAGATACGGCCAACTCCGACGGACGGACAGCGGGAAAGCACTAATTTACTTAATGTCGAGTCGCAGACCAAACGGCAACTGGAGGAAATTCATAAGACAGTTCAACAGCGAGAGGGAACGGTAGACCGGTTCCCGTGGGAGAAGTTTCTACCACCGTTGGATTCAGAGCTGGACTTAACCGATGCGCTAATTGCGATGGGGCTGCAAAGTGTCTCCACCCCACCAACTGGAAACTGTCAAGTTTACGGGATTATTCAAGCATTATACAATTCGGTCATGGTTCACTGGCCAGATTTATTGGAACAAGCGACGACATCGCTCAAAAAGGGGTGCACGGCGAGAGGGTTAATAGATTTTTCGCAGAAATTTCCAGCGGGTATCAGGAAGCAGACACTACGGAGTCTTGGAAGAGGGTACGATCGAATCTCGGCCAAACAGTCCGAAATAGCTTTTAAGGAGTATCTGGAGGACTTTGCAAACAGCCCTTCGGGTTTAGCGGATACGGTAAGTAAAAAGGCATGGGGGAGTAATGATACGCTCACGTGTTTAGGTACTCTACTCCAAAGGGAATCATTGTGATTAGCAAGGATCCAGTCAGCGGTACTGCAGGAGCTATTCACTACGTAAACGAGAGTTCACATGCGCAAACAATACGCCACGTGCGGAGAATTTCCCATAACATTGAGTCACTGTGTACAGATGGTACGGGAGAGAAAAGGAGCAGCAAAGGGGGATTGCACTGGTTGCTACTCATGCTACATTATGAGCAAGAACACTATCATGCGTATATATATGGATGGAGGGCCAGCCCTAATACGGAGTTCAGGAGGACGACGTCACAGGACATCGACATGGATGAAGCGGGTTCATTATCGGAGGCAGGGACCCACGGTACTAGACCGAATTGGTAGTTCACTCAGGTCAGGACACTCAGACGGGGCGGCAAGCTCCGAGTTAACAGTGCAGGAGGAAGGAGGTCGCCGGGCAACAGCGGAAAATCGAGAAGTGAGGTATGTGTATCACGCACAGATCGATCGTCTCCTGGGGATGCGTGGAGAGGTAGCTAGGGATTTGATACAAATTCATTGTAGATACGGTTTCGTATCTGTCAATGGAGGACCAAAGGCGGCTACTCCAAGTGGATCTGACTGACGCGGCAGAAATGACTTTCTTAGCGGATACATTCGATAACGAGGAACAGGTATTGTTAATTGGCTCAACTTTACGAATAACATTTTACGGTTAGAGGACCAGGGGAGACGGTGTAAGAGGGCAACAGGTCCAGTGACTCGGAGTATATTCCTAACACTAAGAGACCTGGACGCCTAAATTACAAGACCTCCCATAAACCTGATGACGGCACATGTAAGTATGGGAATGATGATCGTATCCAGAACGCAGAAACGACGCGCCTTCTGAAGAAACGAGCGATCACGGAAACTTACGACCCCGAGGTGGCACCGCCGGACAAGGTGGCGGTCCCTGTCAAAAGGGAGTAGATAGATGATTTTATTGCAACAGACCAAAACGTTACGATGGAGGACGCTTCGGATCCAGCAAAACCTGGGTACAAGTATGGAATTTAACGGCATCGGTGTGGGAAAATAAACATGGTTCCAGATTTCCATAAGTTGATGCCTCACCAAGCACGTGGATCCTGGTCGCCAAGACAGATGGGACGGCGATAACTCAACTCATGGAAACATTTAGTCACCCTTTCAAATTTTTGGAGCGTCTAAATGAGGATACCATGGCTGAGCTTACAAAACCATGGTACAGGGAATACTGGACAGAGATGATTACGGAAGGGCAACAGAGGAAGACCGAGGGCTTGAAACCCGGAGATTTTCTTCAATGGGAACAACAAGTAGCAATGGTCGGAGACGAGGCACAGAAGGATGCGATTAGACATTGTGGCCAAGCATGGAGACGATTATGCAAACACAAGTATGGGGGAGACCCTCTCTGGAAGCTCTGTGACCCACATCGAAAGAACTCATTTGTACAAATTGCGATATGTGCACACGTTTATGGAACTCAGATCGCAGTATTGATAGGGGATGATCTCCTCCCCGGGGATGGAATATGAGTCAAGTTACGGCGACAGGAAATGAGCATGCAACAGTCACCGGGGTACAAAGTGCTGATAAGAAGACGCTTAAAAGACGGCACGAAGATTTGGAAAGAGATTGATTGCTTCTTGAAGTCCCAAATTGTGGAGGGACACGGAAAGGGGGTGGGAGAGAGAAATAGCTATCTGGGTGGCGCGCAAGAGCACCCACTCGCTTTGTACTAAGGGCAACGCACAAGATTTAGACGAGGTCCAGGAAATTATGGACACAATGGACGCGTATTGGCATGAAAAGGTAGCTGATGTATGGGAATGGAGTTCAAATAAGCCGGCAAACAGCAGATTCTCCGAGAAAGTTTCAATTATTATAGAGAACGTGAGGGGCTTCCCAGAAAGCACAAGACAGGTATGGCTTCAGGCGTGGAGACACTTACCTAAAAGGGAGAGGCCGGCCTGCATTTTACTGCAGGAAACACACATTTTATCAGACGAAGAAGCTGGTATTGTGTCTGCCATATGGGAACGAATGTGGGAATACAGTCATTCTACTACAAGGCTGTCTCTTTGGAGCGTCGGGATGACGCGCACTAGGGGAGTTGGAATTCTAATTTTCCCGGAGGCGGTGGCTACTCGTCCTTGGCATCGGGAGCTGTGGTCGAAAAGAGTGATGGGAGTGGATTGAAGAATTCTAAACATTTATGCACCGTCTGATCTTGCTACTAACAGAGCTGTGTGTTTTTCACAGGGTTACACAAGTGGAATTTGAATGCATCGGACAAGGTAATGACAGCCGGCGACTTCATCTGTGTAGAATCACCACTGTTAGATCGACGAGAGAGACCAACAAAGACTACCAGCTGGAGATCAGGAAGACTGGAATTATCGAGACTAATAGAACGATGTAATCTCATTGATGCTTCAACTGCACAGTTTTCTTCATGGGACTTGGAAAATCGGCAGATCGAACCAGAGTTCACGTTCTGGCGTGGTGCGACGGCGAGTCGCCTCGATTGTTTTATATCTCAGCGGGTTATTATGGGTGGATACAAGATGTGATGGTTTCCCACCAGGACTTGCAGTCGGATCCCGAACAAGCGGCAATTTCTTTAAGAAGGAACACCGCAGACAGGGCAAGGAGTAATCAAATCACTTATCCAATCAAACGCTGGGGTTGATCATCAGCTACGAGAGGAAATTCAGGACGAACAGGAGGCGCATCGAGTGGTAGCCACAGTAACGGGAGGAACCTGGGACTCTCACATGCACAAGTGGATTAAAGTTATTTAGACGGTTAGAAATAGGGAAGCTCAGCGACGGAGAAGAAAGGCGCGAAAGTTACAACAAGATTTCTATGGAACATGCATTAACAGATCGCAGATGGGACAGATCCATCAAAATGAACTCATGAGACAGAACAGGTGGATACGAGGACTAAACTTGCGACGATCAGTGGATGATGTCCGCTGGCTATTTCGAAGGACGGCCATCTGGGAGAGAAACCAAAGGGTATCGAATACCAACGTGGAAAGTCATGAAAGTATCACTGAAGATTTAAGCATTCCGGACAAGTTCGCTTTAGTATGGAAGAAGGTCCTAGGACACAGCCACAGATCAGTGCGTAAGGACCTTTTAGACTCAGAGTTCGACAAATTTGTCACTTTTGTCAACATCGCGAAAGTAACGAAAATGAGCAACTGTTGGCTCCTATCACAGCCGAGGAAATCACATGGGCTATACGGTTACTAGAAAGACGGAAAGCAGGGGGGCGGATGGCCTAAACAATGGCTTCTTCAAAGATTTCGGAGATGAACTTCTGGAGGACCTTCTTACCGTATACAATGAAATTATGCTCGGAGGGAAGCCACCGGATTCTTTCAAGGAGGCTTTTATTATTCCATTGCACAAGAAAGGAGACTCTCAAAACGCAATGGACTACAGGCCATTTTGTCTTCTACAATCTAGTTATAAAATTTTTGCGAAAATATTGGCGATTCGACTACAAAGTTTCCTGGGAAATCTAATTGGTGTCTCGCAGCAGGGTTTCGTACATGGCAGACGCATGGACAGATTAGTCATGGTTATGATGAATATTTTACAAGGGGCACAGCCTGCAACAGATTGGTCCCCAGAAGACAGCCCAGGCATTCTCTTACTGGATTTTGCGAAGGCTTATGACACAATTGACAGGGATTTTTTTATGATGACATAGGAAAAATTCGGATTTCCAAGTGGTTTTATTGCGTTGATGCGATCCTTGCATGAGAGAACGACGGCTCGCTTCCTCGTCAATGGCACTGTATCAGAGGAAATGGAAGTAAGATCAGGAATATGACAGGGGGCCATGCTTTTTATACTCGCTCTTGAACCGCTAGGGATAGCAATTGCGCAAAACGACGGGATTCAAGGTATTCCAGTACTGGGAGGAGAAAATGGGGGCTTTGAGCACAAGTTCTCAGCTTTTGTAGACGATTCCACAATTTTCTTTCGACATGGGCATCAGGGGTCTACAGCATTGGACGTTATCAGAGATTTTGGCACTTTATTAGGGTTGAAAGTTCAACCTGCCAAGTGTAATTTCATTTTTTTGAAGGGTATACCGATCATCAAGGAGTGGAAAATTATACCGGTATTACAAATGGGAGAGGTACTCTAAAGTATATCTTATAGACGACGATATCTTAAAGGCGACGCTCCTATATTTGAAGCAGTTTCGAGGCACATGATATTTTCATGTGGTACACACTAGAAGGGTTGTCAAAAATTGGACTAGTGATTGCCGTTAAATCAATACTAACTTAGGGAGTACTGTAAATATTAGCTACGAGAGATGGCATCAAAGTTGGCAGAAGAAGGATAAAGTGAATCCATTCCCCAATGACCAGCGCACTCCGACAGACGTAGCGTATGCTGTGGATCGATGGTTTGCCATTAGTGTTGCTTCACATAATTAGTATGTGAGTGAAGGTGGACGTCCTGTGAAACAAATAGTATAGTTAGTACAGTGGGTCCCAAAATTTAGACCCTATTTTCAAAAATAAGCAAAAATATCTTATAGGTGACGCGCTTATATTTGAAGCAATTTGGTGTCATGTACCCGTCGCCAATAAGATATACTTTAGAGTAACTAGATACCTCGGATATCAAATCGGTATTGAAGACACAGGAAGAATAAACTGGGAGGACAGACTTAGAGCTGTACAACGGCGATTACTCACTGCGGCTCAATGCGGAACATCGGTTGCTAGAGAGGGTTACGCTATTCAATGCCATAGCTATTCCAGCAAAAGTCTTTGCCCCCCCCTCAGGACGTCCATCAGCGTTTGATTCATTTGCAGAAACGATTTATTTGGTGGTGTCAAACGACAGAGGAGCCCAGTAGACACAAGATGACACCTGCACTTCTGTATACACCGAGATCGGTCGGAGGCTTAGGCTTAGTTTCAATCCCGATCGCCAAGCATTCCTTGTTGGTCAAGGAAGCGACGTGCTGGTTACTGGAACCGATAGACTGCTACTCACAAGCGTGGAGAAACTGGAGTGGTTTATTTCTAACAATGAGTTTTAACCACTGGCTAACTCTTTCACGACACCGTAGGTTACCTATGAACAGAGGCGCCTGGACTACACAACAGCGGGTACAGGACCAACTCATACAAGCATTAAGACCGACTATAGAGGAACTTGGCCGTTTGGAAAGGTACGTTAAGCACTCCATGCCATTACTCCTAACTGCACGTGAAATTCCTGAGCCGAGCGATGCGAGGAAGTTACACTAGAAGTTGATATTGATAAGTATGACTGGCATCAACAGATGCCCCAGCAAATTATGACATTTTCTGGCACCTACTCGTGGGTGAAAAACCCGTGGATCAGGGAAGGATCCGGCAACGCCGTACCGTGGGTGAAGTATGACCGCATTCCAAGGCTGAGTTTAGGTGAACTACAGATAAAACGGATAAGCCGAACCAAGTTTCAATGGATTGTAAAGGGGTTCGACCAGAAGGGGCACACAATGGCTAAAGTAGCAAGATGGTTACTGGCTATCATTCTATGCTCGCCAAGAGTGGAAATCGGTGATTTCCTTGGTCGACCGCCGCCTGTTACGTTGTTTCACCAGGCTGAAAATCTCTCAGATGTCAGATGGACGCTTGCACAGCCTGGTATTATGGAAGGAACCCTTCCGGAGACAGAGCAACGTATTCGTTTCAAGCAGCAACAGAACGGGCTATATTGGATCAGACACCACACTCAGCTGGGTAGGACATCACAAGTCAATCAGAAGGAAGAAGAGCACGATCTCAGATTGGTTTTTGCGGCCCACCCGTAATTGCATGGGGTGTTGTGGACAATTGAGGGGCATCCAAAAATGCACTCGGTAAGTTACTGGTTAAGACGTTCCTTTCGGAAGTTGTACCAAAGTTGTGTGGCGAGGCCTTAACGTCAAATCGTGGACAATTGGACGACCAAGTGTGCACAAGACCAAGTGATGTTTTTTTGGCTGGGACAACCGCCAAAAAAATAATGGAATCATAAACACACATTAACCGACTACCAAACGTGGACTATATACCGAGCGGCAAGAATGCAACTAAATGTGCTCTATGATGGATACATATCGGCGCGAAGATGTGTCATTGATTCCGAATGCACATTTTCGGGGAAAGGGGTTTCACATATCATGTGGGGGCGCCGAAGAGCTCAAGATTTATGGGTACGATTAATAAGTCATTGGTTTGGGGAGCGGGTTCTGCTACGAGAAGTAAGCAAATTTCAGCGCCCCTGTATGACAAGACATCCACCTCCTATTTCAGATTGTTTAATGGATAGGCTTAAGCAGCGATGTGGTGATCAGACAGATGAGTACGCGGATAGTTTCCCGCGCATTTGGTGGGGAGTCTGCTCAGTGGGGATGATGGCGTTGTGGCCGATGAGAAATGACCGAGTTCATAAATTTATTAAGAGATCATGTTGGGGGCAGACTGGACAAATCTGGAAGATGGCCATGGAACAGCTTCAAGCCACCGCAGAGTATGAGTCACGAGTAAAGGACACTCGAGTAAGAGGTATCCAACTGAGAATATGTATTGAATGTTTCCAAGGAAGTATACGTGAGCGGCTAGATGATCAGTGCGAAATGGATAGGTTTCCCATAGCGGACTTCTCAGCCAGATCAGAAAGGAGCTTGCAGATAGCTCTTCAAAAATTCGTAGCATCTAATAGTGGTTAAGACTAAATAGACTGTAATTTACAACACCTTATTCCGGCAAGAAAAAATTAAGAGCGGCAAGAACAAAAGGAAATTCGGCACCTCAAAAGCAACAACGCGTTCACACAACGGATGGGAGAGTTACGTATCAACTCCGATGATGTTGTAGTTGGTGTGCAAATATTACGCGAAAAGCATGGGAATTTAATAAACGACGAAAAAAAACTCATCCGGATGGGTTTTAGGAGCGTACATTTCGATAAACTCGAACAATCTGGCATCAAATTGGATCTGGTACCCGTCCGCGTAATCTGAACTTGTTTCAAAGAAAGGTTCACAGAGGCGGAATCAACCCAGTTTGAGCGTTGGAAGGCTGGACGTACGTATTCTTTGCTCAGATCAAAAATATTTTATGCGAAGATCAGGTGGTTAGCACGCAAAGTAGGCTTCAAGATAAGTTAGATGGAGAACGTTGATATGGCTTCTTGGAGGGAACTGTTTCTAGTCTACGAAATCATTTCACCGCCCAAAAGCGAGACCCCTGACCAGCTCAACCATCTGATAGGAAAACTGACTAGTCGACATGGTGTCGAGCTCAAAGTTAAAGAAAAGCTGCAAACTTTTGCCGAGGACTCAAGCTATATCGGCAAGACCAAAGGAGAGCTACTAGAAAGAGCAAAAGTTGCTGTTTATGCTGACGAGTTAGTGCTCAACAAGCCGAAAGTGGAGCATCTCAAAGAAGATAACAAAGTCTTCACACAACGGATGGAAAAGTTAGGCATCAATATCGATGATGTTGTAGCTGGTGTCAAAATAATACCAAGAACAGACGGGCTTAACAACAACAGCGATTACATTATCACCTTGATCGCTCTCGGATTCAATTATTTCGAAAGAATCAGAACTCCCGCTTCCATATTTGAGGCGATAGAGCTAAAAACACTAGCCGATGCCATGGGCGATTATACTGGTTCCAAACGCTTCAAAGATTGGAAGGTTTACCGTGTGAAGTCGGGTGTCTCAATTACAGAAATGTATGCGAAGATGTGCTGGTTTAAACAGGAGGAAGACTTGAAAATGAAGGATGAGGAGCTCGCTGAAATGGCTTTTGGAAGCGAATTCTTTATATTACACCAAGTCAAACCGATCTGGCCCTCTTCGATCCGGGATGAAGATAAAATCGAGGACCCGGGGCCAAAACAAGTGTTGGTGAACCCAACGTAAAGGGAAAGCTGAGAACGATAGCAGAGAATCCAGTCTAATTTATCGTCATAACTGCAAAAGAATCTGGTAAAAAAGCGACTCATGAGGCAGTCAGTGACGAATTGAAATAAGAAACCAACAAAAGAAGAAATAGTTGCATAAATTACAACAATAATTGTTTGACGACAAGGAAGCATTCTACTGTGGGTATACGCGAGTGACATAACTTATTCTTGCCGAAGTAAGGTGTAACTTGTACTAGTAATTACTGCGGAGTACCTATTAATACATTTTCTTCACTTTACAATCACTATAACCCAAACCCTAGTGGGGTGCTGAGGTTTGGTGCTTTGCAGATTTTGGGCTGGTGCGCTCTAGGCTAACCCGATCTATAGTCGCTACACACCATCACTTCAACTTATAACCTAATCGGAAGAGAAACAAGCCCCCTTGTTTGTCATTAAAGCGCAGATACCGTAACTTAGTCGTATTTTACCATAAATTCCCTTTTAAAAATGTCTAAAAGGACATGTAAAATATCGTAAAGGCTCGTGCAAAACGGGTGACATGGATGAGACAGCGGTACACGGTACCAGTGAAGATGGTGCTATTTCCTTTTACGGAAATTCCTTCGCTTCACCAGCGAATTCTACTGCATTTATGGTCTTTGAAAGCGATTAGCTTTTTGTGTTCGATTACAGAAAACGCCTCGCATAGAAGTAGCTATTGAGCAGGTCCGGGAATGCAGTAAGGAAACATATAGAAAATGGTGCTTTAAGAAATTCCTAGTCGATGATTTTCTTCGTTTGTACATGGCAAATAGCTTGGCGATATTGCTTAAGCCTTTTACTCATTTGTTTTCTTCGATTGGAGAAGAAATATACTTGTGATAACTTTAACCCCGGGGTAGTCTTTTATACAGATCCTGTTGAGAGAGACTGAAGAATACAAACAAGGTATTCCGCAGGTGATGGAATAAAAAAAAGTTGGTTAGCTACTTTGTGGGGTGGTTCTTTGGCGCCAGCTTGGTGATGACGGGCGCTTAAAACCAGCAGCACTAACAAAACACGTGGATGGAAACAACAATTTTCACTTTAAGATGCTTGGATTTGGATGAAGTAGAAGATAATAAAGCCTTGTTCTTTCACAAAGGAGTAGATAAATAAGTTATTCATCTGCGACTTCGTTCGGAATAACGTATAGGCATCTCTGCAACGCTTTCAGCAGTTTTTGTATCTTTGGGCTACAGTAAGGGACGTTTTTGTATTTTATTCATAATTTGCTACTCGCTGCTCGTACCTATAATTGGGTGTTACCTTTAGCTCGGCGCTGTCGCTGATGCTGAACGTAGTGCTATGACAGAAGTTTCACATTTTCTATTGTGATATTGTGTTTACAAATCATCTACTGTAATAATAGAATATTGTCCGCCCGTCCGATCGCGCGCTTTATTTGGGTGCGTACTAAACTGTAGCTTTCAATAAAACTCAAGTACCGGTACATGTACAAAAACAAACGGTCAGCAACTTTAAGTCCTATTCGTCGAGATTTATCCATCACCTAACCTGTGTCGCCATTCACGTAACCATAACCAAAGTCTGGCGGCACCAAAGTACGGCGCTTTAATTTGGATAGGTATTATACTGTAGCCTTACAACGGTACTGGTGCATGTACCAAATAACGGTGATGAATTACAACAACTTCAAGAGCTAATTTGCCGCAAATTATCCACCAATTAATCTTTACACAGAATAAAGGTAAACCAAAATACATTCGACCTGTTGGAACAACGGGTACAGCTACTTGTTTTATATACAATCACTATAATCCAACCCTATTGGGTGTTGAGGTTTGGATGCTGTGCAGATTTTGGGTTGGTGTGCTCTAGACTAGCCCCAAAAACAGACATGTGGTTGATTTGATGGATACTCCGGAGGATTGACGTGGCGTGTGGGATATAACGGATTTTCCCGAACAGAGTCCGGTCTTCTATTTATTAGTAGCAGGGTCGAGACCGAGATATTTCCATTAATTGGAATTTAATTACTGATTTTTGTGACATCCTAAAAGTCAACGAAAGTGGTTCTCAAAGCCATGACCAAAACTAATATCTATAGTCACGACTGAAAGGTGACACCAAGAGATGATACCTCCGGCACGGGTTCGCGACCGCGTGCTTGGGCCCATGATGGATCATAGGCGTTGTGTGGGAATTTATTCCCCGAGGGCATGCTGAGGGGTGAAACAGACTGTGTTAGAGGGACGGTCTTTTTGTAGAATGCATAAGTAGCTCCTATGTCTCTCACTTTACTCGTCAATGACTATTCCAACCTCGTTAAGAGCCTCGTCCAACTCATCAAGGTTGAAGGTGTCACGCTGGCTATCCGCATAGCACTCAGTCAAGCGCTGATCGTCATCTGAATGGGCGAACTTGTCTCGAAAATTGGAGCCGTAAAGATCGTGACGAGCAATGAACCAGTCTCGGTAGTCCATCGCAAGCCGGCGCCTTCGACTGAATTAATCACGGTCCCACTCTTGGTCTAACTCCACACCTTTCGAACCCAGGCGCATACTGCACGCACAGTAGGTGGGCGAGGGTTCCCGAACTTGGTGAACGTGACCTTATCACTTTCCTTCCACACGGTGATCTCGGCAAATAAAATGTCCTTGAAGCAGCGATAGATGCCATTGTTCCCTGCTTGAAGGTAGGGTGTAAGCCCGCCTAGTACAACGCACGTCTTGATCCCGCTATCGCTCTGCTTGGAACTCCTCCACCATGTTCTTAAATCCAAACGAGAGATGGCGTTGCTCCGCTCTGTCATCTTTTTTTTAAATGAATCCTGACGGTTGTCTGCCGGTTAGAAAGGTTGGCTGCTAGCCAGCGAAGATTGAGTGGACCTCAGAATAAATTGTGTCACTATCATGAGGTATTGAATATATTTTCTTTCGGGACTCTAAACGGGACCGGACTCTGTTCGGGAAAATCCGTTAGTAGGCTTCATTCAAACTTTCGGCTCAACATCGACCGATCGGTGTTCGTAACACCAGATTACCCGATCGGCGAGGCAAGTCGGTCGGCCGTGGTGACCGACCGGCCTCGGGAGGGGTCTTGTCCATGCAATACTTCCTTCTAAAACATTTTAACAACTGCGCCCAGCCTTTCTTGACGCTGTTGTCTAGCAGCTTATACCAGCACTTTACAGCGTTTACGATATTATCCAAAAACATTTCCAGTCGCTGTGTGGCGTCCCAACCCGAGATATTTGCAATGTGATCAAACTTAGACATCCATGCTCGCGCATCTTCTGCACCCCTTTTGTCCCCGTCAAACGTTTTATAGACAAATTTGTAGCACAGTGGTTACTGGACGTCCCTCTCCTTGCCACGTTGTGCCGTCTCTGGCAGTGAGCTCGATGTCGTCGTCATTGTCCGACTCTTCATTGGCAAACGAACGTTTGAACTATTTCCACGTAGATTCTCGTACCGTACTAGGAGTCTTACTCACTGCCAGTGTCGTGGAAACATTCGCCAGCTGTTCAAGGCTCATCTGTCCGTCCTGCATCAGTTTATTAGTGATTCAACTACGGGATCATCTGATCTGGCGCCTGGTACATACAGAACAAACGAATCTCTTCGCAGCAACTTAAACTTAGCGACCGACAGTATAAGCACTTCGTAAAGTGAAGAAATGCCTCACAGTAGCCGTCTGACTAGTCCTTGCGGATATGCGACGGTTTCACGTGCAGACAGTGGGTGTGTTTATTTCTTCCTTGTAGGTGTTGAAGTTTACTGGTCTTGCGTCCGTCGAGCAACTTGGTCACGAGTAGTCAGTGCTTGTTAAAAGGGAAAGATTTTGGTACATTAAAAACTTAAGATATAGAAGTAGCTCTACCAGGTTACTCAATATCGCTACTTTCTACTTATGTAGTTTAGAAGAAATTGAGATTCACCGAGAGGAAGGGCCAGATATCCAAAAATAATTATTCGATGATTTTGAGAAAGCGGCTGCCAGCAACCATTTAAGGCAGAAACGGTACAAAGACTGGTCCAAATATGGGATGGAATGTCTGAAATATGGGTGAATAAAATAGCGACGATATTTACAACTGTGGACGCACCTGAAAATATATGGACTCGTGCAGATAAGTCAAGTGCGGGGGCATTGCGTCACCTACTCTTCAGATTTTGTGATCCATACAAAATTCTGAAACGGATGAGCAAGGATTTCATGGATATTCTCACCCTAGATTGGAGACATGAGTGTTGTAAACAATATAGGGAAAATCCATGGAATCGGTGACCTTGCACCACCAGTTTAAGAGAGCGAGTGTCTGTGTTAGAAAACGAAGTTCAAAGATCAGTGCGCCGCAATAGCTTACAAGAATGGGTCAAAGTAAAGAGAGAGGCTTTGGATAAAAACACTTTTGTTTGGCAATGCGCACTGCAGAATCGCCAAGTTTAAAGCAGACCCCTCCTTTGTGCCTACGTATTTGGACCAAAGGGCCCTTCTAGGTGAAGAGTTCAGTATGGATGAACAAATGATGCTGCGCTTTAAAGGCGGCTGTAAGTCACAGTGAATATAAGCGAGTTTCAATGCAATTGATACGTAACCACGCAAATGCTTGGCGTAGACTCAAAATTTACTTCACTAAAGTGATTGCCCGGTATAAACATTCCCCAGATATGGAAATAGATGAAGGTGAGGCTCTGACTGAGTCTTTCTATCTCTACTAAGGGCAACAAGAAGATGAATAAAATATGTACGCATGTGGGGCCATCAGCAAAATTTGATCAATAGGATATAACACATCTGTTACAGACTGTACAGTGGAAATAGGATAATCATTGTCGGGACTCAAATCGCTTCAGGAAGAGCGTAATCCTATCAGGCGATTTAAGTTGTGTTGACGTGCCGATATTAGATCGTAGATAGGGGAATGGGAACGGAAAGTCCAATGCTGACCCGTTTACTCCACAAATAGACGCGCGATTATCGTATGAGTTATTTGGTAAGGACAACCAGCTGTACCTAGATAATTATTTCACATTTTGGCGGAAGCAGAATTGATAGATTTTACATAACCGAAGCAATTCAAGGGCGGGTTCAGAGTGTGTCAACAGCTTGTCATCTTCAAGTCTTTCAGCTCGAGAGGTTTTTAAGAGCATAAATTCCGTATTTGCAGCTTGCAATTGAAATCGTGCAAATGTTTCCTGCGTGTACTGCCGCAAATTTGGCTTCGTGACCTCCTGTTTCTGCTCAATCTCAAGTAGACTAGTCTAAATTTATCTCCATACATTGCTCCATTCATCGATACATTTCAGTGTGTTGCTACACTACGAATCCTGATTGCTCTTTACGCACGAGTAGAAATTGAACCACTTGCTGCATTGAGATCAAAACATTTCGCAAGAAGCTCATCAGTCAAATTGCTTGCTTCTTTTTCGGTTGCAGAAGAATCGATACGTTTAGAAGCTAATGCATTAAATAACCCTCGCTGGCCGGAAACGTCGACGTAATCGGGCGACGGAGGCGTGGGTTCGTCTGTGTGCCTTCGTCCTGGATGTCATCAAGATTGGTGTCTAAGGTAGCCAATGATTACAAACTTTGTAGGCTTGCAGCATCGGAATGTGCACAATTCGTGACATGCATTCCGCAGTCATCGACTATACCAACAAAAACAACCAATAACTAGTTATGATATGAAAAGCCTTGGACCTTCAAGAAAAAAAAAGCTTTTGAGTTAACACTTGCGACTTTGGGCAGGAAGTAAATCATATATTTGGACTAAAATCGCAGGAAACCGTACCAAAAGAGTGCGTTCATTGCTTTGATGAAATGGTGGAGGAAGTTATGTCCATCGAGGCTGAGAAGTTATAAACATCCTCACCAGGATTAAATTTGTCCCTAAACAAAGAGTCGGCTCCGCCACGTGTTGCGGTCATTGGAAGCAACAGGATTAACTAGGCTCCTGAACATCAACTAAATTCCCGGTTAAGACGCGCATAGACGCATTTTAGCTTACCGGAAATCCCCCGACGGGATTTGCTTAGGTTTTTCATTCCTCACCCCTCACGCGCACGTGTTTTGAACACGTTTTAGTAATTGAAAAGTCTTTGTGGAGATAACGTTGTGGTTTACTATGGAAGATCGTGGGTTTATCGTGTTTTTTCGTGGTTTCTGATTATCTCTCGTTTATTGGCTGACCTGATCAGATGAAGATTCCTAATCAGTGCCCTTAAATACATTAATTCGGTGTCAACCCGAACCCGTTCTCCGGTGAAGATTTCCACCCGAGAACACCCCCGGCTCAAGAAGGTCACACCTTCCGACCTGATTCGGAACATTTTCCTCATCTAGAGTCCACCTGAGTGAGTGTAACCACCGAATACCAATGGGTACACAAGGTGAGATGAAACGGAATATGGATTCTATCATGCTTGATGACCGTTCCGAAGACCGGGAGGATCGGATCAGTCATCATAATGATGATTCATCCGATCCTGACGCTGATCAGGATCAACGGAGTACCCCCTCCGATAATTGGTCGTCCGGGCCAGTGGGAATCCCCACAACTTCGGTTATGGATTTGGAAATCGGCTCCACCACAATAGTCCGCGTGCCCAGATCATTTGGTGACTCTGTAATCACCGTGATTCCTCTGAAGATGAGAGAGATTGATAAATCAAAGTAGAGGAAACGTTTTCGGGTGTATTAGAAATAGGCGTATCGCCTCCGATACTGTCCAAGTTTAAAGGAAGCGATGGTCGACCTGGTTTGGCGGAGTGCCGGGTCGACATTAAAGATGAAACAGCCCCCCACAAGGCTCCAACCGGAGCCGACCTGGGTTATAGTAAAATCAACTATAATCCGGGAAAGGATTGAGATACCGACCTCGATCCTATGGATAAGAAGACAATTGGAAAGGTAAGGAAAAAAATATGGGGGATGATCGATATGATCTACCTAAAAAATGGGTACAAAATGGTACGGAGCCCGGCGCAGGGATAAACCCATATTTGGTTTGAATCAAGGTGTCAGGATGGTGATCAACCACCCAAGGATGCTTACAACTATGCACAATCTGTTGGAATTTTGGATGATGTTACATGAAGTGAAAACTGACGTTAAATTCCTGCTATCGAGATTATCGTGGTTTCTATGCATATTGTGAATTTTAGGTTAAGTGGAATTTTAGCTAAAACTGTACTTAAAATTTACATAATATATACTTTCATTTTTGTCGAGTAAACAGCACGTCAAGCATCTACGTCCTGAGCACTTCCCCGCGTCCGACACTGACACGCCGGACGTTTCGAGTGAAGAAGACACGCAGGGTCCCTATACTGACCAATAGGGCGGCACGTCGTAACAAGAAGGATTATAAACGCATTAATCGGTGTTTATCATCGTTACGTGGAGTTACAGGCATCTACGTGGCTATCTACACTTTCCTACAGGTTATGAGCCCAAGTTACGGGGTTCAGGACCAGTTTTGCTAAGTTTCTCAAAGTTTACTCAAGTTTTCGTGCAAAGTACGATTCTCGATGGAATTCCCCTATACCAAAGGGAGACATTGGATTATCTCGTTCTCGTATATTTTTCTCTCGTCTGTGGTTACGGAATTTAATTGAGTGGAAATATGGCTGATGAAGAAGTGGACATGGCGGCTATGATGGCAAACGTCTAGTGACTAAAATTGAAGCTATGGAAGATGAAAAGTCGCAGGATTGCGCATCAATTGTTTCACCTAAGTCTAAATGTTCGGAGCATGATAGCATCTTTAAGGAGGCAGTGAAGAACAATGACCCGTTTGGAAAGCGGATGACGATGGAAGATTTAGGCGGTGACAATGGAATTGAGCGTGGCGCGCAATGGCAGTCGGCAGGCAGAAACGGGCCGCGGATTTATGAAGATCAAGAGAGGCAGAATGTATGCCGGTGTGGGAATATGAAAATCCCTAAGTTGACGATCAAGAATTTCACAGGTGAAGAAATTTATCCTGGTTTGGGTGCAGGTTTCAGGCAATGGGCCTACCTGTTTATTGAAGCAGTGGATGTGGCACAACTTTCGTCTGGATTTGTGTGGACAGAGCGTCTCAAAGTTAACAAATTAAGTGAACATTTATTTTCAAGCAAATATAATGACATGGTGGCAAATATCGCAGGAGCTTTACTTTGTTTTGGATCAACTTTATCACGCATTTAAAGTGAATATTACACATCAACAAGCTGCTGTACTTTTCGCGCAGGAAAAGGATGCTCGGAGGTCATGGACCCAGCATTGCTTATACCTAGTGGCATTGGCACGCGAAAGCGGATCGCACGAACGACTTATCGTTGAAAACATTGTGAAGTATGCAGCTCCCGATCTGATGATGGGTCTGATGATTCGATACAACCCACAACGTATGGACTACATATTGCATGCACAAGAACTCATTGCGTGGGCACAGGAATTAGAAAACGATGCAGTGAAGGTGAAGAAACAAGCCAGAAGTGTGGTAAATTTTGTTGATGAGCGGAGAAAGAAACGAACGTGTTTCTCGTGTGGAATGGAAGGACACACCAAAAGTATTGCCGAAAAGGGAACCGCAAGACACAGAGCAAAAATTTCGAGCGTAAACCAAGGCCAAGGGCGGATGAAAATGGAAAAATAAATTTTGTGTTGTCTACAATTGAGAATGGAAGGAGACCACAAAAAACATCCAAAAAAGACGTACTGGATGACAAAGAATTGTGGATAATTGACAGCGGTGCAAGTCGTCATCTCGTATCAAGTGAAGATTTTCTCGAAGACGCAGTGGACTGTGGAGAAAACGAGGACTTACTGTTACCTGATGGAGCGAAGTTAAGAGTAACCAAGGTTGGAAAAGTGCGATTAAAAAGCAAGTTTGCGAAAATATTGCTTACGGAAGCATATTACGCGCCAAATTGGCAAATAATTTGATTTCGCTTGGCAACCAAGAAAAAGGGATGCACGCTAAAGGAAAAGGGATACACGCTAAAGGATACCAGAATAACGATGAAAATGATGCACGGAAACAGTGTACTGTTCGATGTTGAAGTCACTGGGTGCGTATTTACGGCGAAACTAAGTTTGATGAAGGAATTAAGTGTGTGTGAAAGTTTTTCGAACATGATTATGACGACTACGGAGAGTGATGAACGTGATGACCCACAAGAAGGGTCATTACATCATTTTCACTTACGTTTGGGACATTTATCTTACGATACCGTGGAACGACTAGCGAATGACCCGGCATCAGGCATAAAGTTGACCGACAGGCGCAGACCAAACTGTCTGACCTGCGCTGAAGGCAAGGGAACGCGCACGAAACAACCCAAGCAAGATAGCGGACAGAACGCGCCGATCGATAGAATCGGTGGCGTCATCTGTAGTGACTTGAAGGGGCCGATCACCCCCAGAGATCGACGCGGAAACAAGTACTTGGTCGTTTTCGTTGATCATTTTTCTAATTACGTTCGCGTTTTTCCTGCGAAGTCGAAGGATCAAGCTGCAAAGAAGTTTGAGCATTTTGTCGTGGTTTGAGAATGAGTTTAACTGCCGAATACACGTATTACGTACCGATGGAGGTGGAGAATACAGGAATGTGGATTTATTCTGTAAGAAGACTGGGGTTAGAAGACAGATCACGGAATCAGGAAACCCTGCTTCAAATGGTAAAGCAGAGCGTATGAACAGGACGATTTTTAACATGATTCGTTGTATGATCTTTGGATCTGGTGTCCCGCTTACATTTTGGTCTGAAGCGGCGGAATACGCTAGTTACATCTTGAATCGCAGCCCAACGCGAGCGAATGTGCGAAAGTTGTCCCCGATCAAAGTTTTTATGAAGAAAAAGGCAAATATATCCGACATAGTAATCTTCGGATCGCCGTGCATGGTTTGGCGTGATGCTAGGAACAAGTCACTTGGAAGAAATGCAGAAAAAGCTTTGATACTTGTAAAAAGCGACGAGACCAAGGGATACAAGGTGTTGCTTTTAAAAGACAGGGTCGCAACGACCACAAGACATGTGTATCACGTGGAAACTTTGGGTGAAAAGAAGAATGAAAAGTTATTACGTATGGTGAAGGATGAAGTGAAGATAAGTCACGATAATAATGGAGAAAATTCACTTCCGAAGGAGAAAACAACTAAGAGTCGCGAGACGAAATCAAGACAGGCGTTACAGCCAAGAAAATCGGCGAGAAAAGTGAAGAAAACGCAAAGATTGATCCAATACGATGAAGATGAAAGACAGCGCAAAAAAGCTGGAGATGAAGATTCGATTGACGGAGGACAAGATGGAGTGAACGAAGGAAATTCGTTTTTTTGCTTTCGCAGTATGCAATGTTGACAATCCGGACAGTGGAAAGATCGCTGGAACGCCGGTCCCCAAGAATTATTTCGAAGCTCATAGGGGGAGCCAATCAGAGAAATTGACAGTCGCTGAGAGGGCAGAACTGAAAGCCCTGGAAGACTTGGAAACGTGGGAGATAATAAAGCGTAAAGATGGGGTATAGACGCTACCCACCAAGTGGGTTTATAAAACCAAACTCAAAAATGACGGTACTGTGGAGAGATACAAGGCACGTCTAGTGGCTCGTGGTGACAAACAGGTGTATGGCGAAAATTAT
>MIQA02004985.1:0-12742 GCA_001887855.2 Sclerospora graminicola | reverse complement strand
TCGGAACTGGCTAACATGCTGCTGCTGCATGTCAACGTCGAAACATTGTTTATCCCTTCGACTGAGTTCAGCATGCGATGAAGCCGATCGCATACTAAATTCTTCCCGGATGCTTTGGTCGATATCATCCCTCAGAGGCGTTGGCGGATGCCGCTAAAGACTCTGCTTGACGGGTCCGTCATTTAGTCCCTTCATGAAGCCAGTGACCTGCATGGCAAGGAGCACACCTTATTTGATAACAAATATTGGATCTTCCGGGCGTAAGCTTGTAAACTAAGCTTATCTTGCCGGAGTTCCATGAACCCTTGCCGGCAACTAAGTTCCATTTCTGGAGCTTCAAAAATGAGCTTAATCTCAGCTTTTAATTCGTGATAAGTCAGTAATGCAGATTCATCAGTGGATCTGCGACTCATCGCCATGCCCTGGCACGACCGCCCAAGCATGTAGTAGAAAAATAAGCTTGTTGGCCTGGATAAACAATCTTTTGCGCAGATATGGCATCTTCCACCTCTGCGAACCATCTTCGAAGGGGTTCACCCCCTTCGCCAATAAAGGGCGGTATCCGCGCCTTCACAACCTCAAAGCTTGCTGTAGACGTTGAAGGTGGCGACCGCGACATCAATGTCGCGGAGCGCACATGTAAAGTCGTTTACAACGACTTACCATATCCAAAGCTTCCTCCGCGGTTTTGCCTTGGAGAATGGTGTTGATGCTGGTCCCCATGGCGCATTATCTCCTCAACAACGGCCACGGTGCGTTGTTGAAAGTGAGGGAAGGCCTCACTCACTAAGTCTTGCACAACTTCACGCTCGCTGGTCGTCGACATGTCGACCGAGCGGCTGTTAAGACCGCTCTCCGCTAGTTAGTAGTGGAACGAAACGAATTGTGGTCGTTAGGACGGACCACAAAGTGCTACCAGGTGTAACAGGCTAGCTGTTACATGCTTACACTGTATAAAATGCAAGTGAGGAAGCGTGCAGTTGGATAGGAACAAATGTAATTTGTGGCTCAATAGTTTAAGTTAGATCAAACTTAGGTACGGACTGTTTAGTTGGCTAAATAGTCTCTCTTAGTTATATATGTAAATATATAACCAAGGGTTATCTCACATGCCGACATCGGGCATGTCAGGATAATAGCCCCAGTCGGGACTATGTCCTGTCAAAAGGTACAGGGTGAAAGGATACCTCTCATCACCCTGGAGGTTAAGCCGCATTGAAACGATGTCCCCATGCGCGCTTTGTTTGACACAGAAGCGTCAGACAATTTCGTTAGAACTGATAGTCTGTCGTCGTTGGATTTCGTGGAGGTTAACATCCCACGAAGTATGTTGTCAGTCCGGCTAGCAACAGGTGCAACCGTGACTATTCCCAAGTGTGTGATTCGCACACGCTTCGTGCCGGACGAACTGTCGTTCGAGGACGAATTCATCGTCCTCGATTTAGACGACAAGCTCGATGTTATCTTGGGCATCCTTGGATGTCCAAGCATACACCAACGATCGACTGGGCCAACCTGTCGATCGACTGCGGTTGGATGTCTAAGCATAAACCAACGATCGACTGGGTCAATCTGTCGATGGAGCTGATCGCCCTGTGAGTAATCCGGCTGTATCAAACGATACAACTGCAGCGTCAGACAGTCTAGTGGATAGCGATGGCACCACCAGGTCTGATCTGACACTATCAGCGGAAGGAGCATCCTCTGATAAGAGTGTAGTGGGACTTACACACGCAACAGAAGAGTCGTTGCGTGTTGGTAATGTGAGCAACACGGGTTACAAACGCCCCCATGTTCAAGTGTCCACGACCGACGACGGTGGTCGTGAAGAAGATTTATCCACGGTGGGAAACTCCCACCGTGAGAACGAAGATACCTACATGAGTGAAGACAATTCCCGTGTTGAAGATGAAGAACACACGACTGAAAGCAGTCGTGAGCAAGAATATCCCATGGTTGGCAGTGGCAACCATGATGAAGAGGCCTTGCGCACGAGTACAACGTTCACCGTGTGGCCGAACAGGCAACCGATCAGATGAGCGCGTCTTATTGCGTGGACGAGTTCATCGAGACGATCAACGTCTTAACGCAGACAGAGACCGGATTAGCTACCCAGTCTCTAACACTCGATAATCCTCCGAAAGAAATGATGGCACTTCCAGACCTAAGCTGGGAGAAATTTGTGAAGAATTTGCACGATGATCAGATCGAACAGATCTGCGTTATCGTTGCAACAGATGGTGTTGTGGATATTCGTGAGCAAATATCCACATTGCAAGCGGACGACATTGGGAACGAGATCGTTCCCAATAAACAAACCAAAGCTCAGTGCTTTGAAGCGCATAGCTGGGAGTCGCTCAAGGCGACCTCCCCTTACTATGAAGTACTTTGGGAATACGCCGACGTATTCCCAGAAGAAGTACCTTGCGATTTCCCTAAAGATAAGGGAACTAAGCACGAGATTGATCTCGTGCCTGGCACGAAGTACTGTGTCACGCGACAATGGCCATTACCGCGTGGCCAGGTCAAGGCGATCGACGAGTTCTTTGAAACTCGTCGTAAGGCGGGACATGTGCGGGAGTCTACCTCACCGCACTCCAGTCCCACCTTTTGTGTAAAGAAATCCACTGGTCGGTGGAGAATCTTTCATGCTTTTAGCAATCCGAACACAGCCACGGTACCGCCGATACCGCGGAAAGGTGTCATCATTGATGGCATGAGCGGGAGCACCGTCTTCAGTGCTCTCGATTTAAGGGATGGTTTCTATCAAATCCTTATGCGTGAGAAGGTTATCCTTCTCACGGCAGTAAGCACTCCAAGCGGTGTGCTTAGGGAGTGGCTTGTGATGCCACAGGAGCTTCGGAATGCCCCTGCTACATTCAATTAGATATGCGTCACGCATCTATTGCGCCCCACTTTGCACCGAGATATTTGACGACGTGTTCATCCACAGCAAGGCTGAACACGGTAAAAGCGATGTAGATGTTCATAAAGAACATCTACATCGGGTGTTCGAGCTTATGCGTAAGCATAAGCTCTATGCCAATCTAAAGAAGTGCACCTTCGGTGCACCTGAGATACCCGTTCTTGGCTGTTTCGGGGACAAGAACAGGGTGCGCATGATCCGGAGTAGACCAGGGTGATTGTTGAATGGCCTACGCCAAACAATGCCAAGCAACTTCGAAAGTTCCTTGGGTTGGCTACATATTTGCACAAGTATTCGTGCAATTATGCTGACCTCATTCGAACTCTTTCTCAATTACTTAAGAAAGATGTTGAAAGACAATGGGATACCCAGTGTCAAGACGCTTTTGATGCAGTCAAGTGGAGCTTGACTGAAGCGCCTGTCTTGGCTATAGCCGATAACGAGCGTCCGTTTCACATCGTTTGCGACGCGAGCGATTTCGCAATCGGCTGTGCCTTGATGCAGCGCGGTCACGATGATCGGGATCGCGTAATCTTTTATAAATCGCGTCAGTTGCGCCCAGCCGAGAGCAACTATCCAGTGCATGACAAGGAACACCTTGCCATGAATTATGCACTGGCAATGTTTCGGATCTATCTCCTAGGAGATATACCGTTTGCGGTTTACACGGACCATTCGTCGTTACGCGCAGCCTTGAACTCGCCACACATTTCCCAAAGAATGGCACGATGGCTGTCATTCTTTGCTGAATACAACTTTACGGTTGAGTATAAACCCGGAAAGTTGAACGTGATAGAGGACGCACTATCACGCCGGCCTGATTACGAGGCGAAACCGTCCGTAAGCGAAGGCATCAGTGCAAACGCGATTTGTTGCATTGATCTGTCGTCGTTCCTTGTACGACAGGTATGACAAGCGTATAAAACAGACGAAGAGACACGCCTGTTGATTGATTACTTAAGTAATCAATCTGATCGGAAGCGCGACCAACTTCCAGTGTTCCTTCGCGCTTGCGCGCATCGATACCGATTACACGATTGTCTGCTGCTTTACAGCACAGACCAACAAGATGTTAGCTGCATCGTCGTTCCTACGGACGATGATCTCAAACATCAGATACTGTTTGAGTATCATGATGCACCGATCTCGGGGCATCAAGGTTGAGAGAAGACATACGCTTCTCTCGCACGCGTTTTCCACTGGCGGAACCAGTATAAATGGGTACACAAGTACGTCCGCGCTTGCGTGATTTGCCAGCGCACAAAGTCTGCGCGGTTTGCGCAGGATCCTCTCCATTCTTTGCCGGTTCTGACAGAGTGTTGGTAGTCCATTTCAATGGACTTCATCTTCGGTCTTTCGCCCGACAAAAGTGGGAAGACTGGAATAGTGGTCTTTGTAGACCGTTTCAGCAAGATGGTTCATCTTGCTGCAGTGCCAGCGAATGTCACCGCCGCGCAGACAGCGCCGATATTCGTTGACACGGTATTCACTTTGCATGAAATGCCGGAAAACGTAGTCTCGGATCGAGATCCGAGATTCACAGGACGTTTCTGGCAAGAAAACGTTCTCGTTACTTGGAACGCAGTTGAAGATGTCAACTGTGGATCATCCGGAAACGGAAGGGCAATCTGAACGCGTTAACCGCGTTCTAGGACCCATGCTCATGCGTTCATATGCGCATGCCTTCGACCAGTGGAGTGACTTCTTGCCACTCACTGAGTTTGCGATAAATAACTCGGCGCATGCTTCCACAATGCATACTCCGTTCTACGTGAATGCCATGAGGCATCCACGAACCCCAGCTTTACTTGGCGGTACGAAACATCTAAGTGGGGGAGGGACCCACTCAAATTTTGAGCGAGTCGATGCGCAAGTTACATCCGCAAATTGCGAAGAACGTGACGAGTCTTCTAATGTTGACACAGTAGAAATTTAAGCAGCTTCAGTTGATACTGAAGCTGCCTACGAAGAATATGTGTCTGCAGCAATAGCTACAGACAAAGAAGACAGTCTATCTACTGCTAATAAAGCAGTAGAAGAATTCGTATTACAGCGTCAAGCTGTAATACGTTACGTGAAAGATGCACTTGCTTCTGCTTTTGACAAGCAGAAGCAAAATGCAGACAAGAATGGAAGAAAAAAAACAAATTCCTTTCAAAAAGGTGAATTAGTTCTGTTATCAACAACTAATTTGCCTACACATGCAGTTAGCAATTTCCCTTTACGGAAGTTGCTTTCTAAGTTCATTGCACCATTCAAGTCCAAGAGGTGAGGGAGAGTGCCTATACGTTAGACATTCCCGCTGTAATGCGCCTCCACCCAACGTAGAGCGTTGGGTGGCTCAAGCCTTATCTTTCATCTCCATCTTATGACGAGACGCATCCCCACGGCGAAATGCCGTGCTTCTTCAAGACCCCCAAAGAGACTAGTAATCGGTTTCAAACCGATTTTGGACAGCCCGGAGAATATCAGTCTCCGCATTGTTCCGCTCGAGCTCCGCCTTGTGTAGATCAATCTCGACCAGCAGAAGATCATTCTTTTGCTGGAGGGCAACATGAGCGCCCAGAATATCGCGAATCTCATCGCGAAGAGAACGATATGTCTTCATAGAGTACGCCTTGAATAAAGCTTTGCACAGTCTTTACGGTATGATGTACCTACTTTATGGTTCAGGGGTGTGCACGTATCAAAAAGGGGGTGTGCACCTAGTGGCTCCCTAAAAACAAATGTTGCGCCCAATTCGTGACGAATACTCTTACAATGCTTGATAATTCCGTTGCACAGTTTTGATGATGCTCATTACGATTTTGAAAAGGTTCCCTAAAAACTTAACAAAAAATCACAATTTTGGTTCATGTTTGACCACCTTTAATGTTAACCAAATCACCTTTTTGAAGACGGCCAGGTGTTTTTTTGTGAAGTACGGTAGTGTGTTTAGTGCGCTTCAATTATATTTACCAATCAAAAATGACTCAGCTAGTTTTCAATGCTGATAGGCCCAAATTCCAAATCTATCATCTTTTTTTTTCGCCAATTGTTTTAGGCGCCAAGACCATTTGGCCTAAATAGACAAATAGGAAACAATGGCACGCCGTAATACGCGCCTGAGACGCTGTCGACGTCTTTTTAGAAGTGTCTGCCCTAATTTTAGATGCTTTGGATGGGTACAATGTATGCATGGTCAAACTGGGTAAGATTGCATTGGTTTGAGGTAGTCCTTGGTTGCTTAGCTGGCCTAAACGTTTCTTGTAGCTCGAAAAAAAAAATTCCAATTGCAGGGGAGGGAAAGACATGTTGATTCTAAAACAACACCAGGCATGGGAATTCTTGGTCGAGCAATGTTTCATATCTTTGCTGGACTAGACAACTTGTAATCAAGCGGATAAGTCTAAAAACTGGTTGAAATTTACAACGAAACTTGCGTGATCTTCTCGTCCTTGTCGAAGTAGGTGGCTTCTAGGATGATGTTAAGATCCTGGTTTTTTGACCATGTCACTTTCATAGTCGGCAGATAAACTAGATCTCCGTCTTGACAGCAAAGGCAAAATTGGTGTAATGAAATCGTGTACTCACAATATTTAGAATGACCGCGAGGCTTGGAGACTTTTGCGAGGAGCAATGGTCAAGAGCTCAATAAAATCCACCAGAATGAATGATCGATCTTCATGCAGTAATTGTGTCATCATATTTAGGTATATTTTCCGTTGAGTTGATTCTAATGAGCAACTGCGATGGGTGACGATTGCAATGACCAGCCACATTTTTGGTAGCAATTTTAGGCTGAACAGATTAATTCTAAAACAAATTCAACAGTATTTTTGTTTCCTACTTTTGCAGTCAACGCCTATCCCATTTCGTGATTAAGTATTTATCTGAGAGTAAGAAACTTGGAAGATTAATAACCATAATCACATTATCTTCGAATAATGTCATTACAAATCTGAGAAGGCATCAACTAGTGAAACACGCACTGGAACTGCAACTGGTAGCGCTGGAGCAGCGTACAGATATCAACACGAAAGAGAGAGAAGAAGAGAGCAGCTCGCAGGTGGTTCGATTAGTCCCGACGGAGAAACAGCTTCATGTCAAGAAGTTTCACAACCTCGAGTCGTGTATCAATCAACTCTTGCCCGGCAAGAGATACCATCGACCGAGTGGAGGACAGTTTTGGTGTGGAAAATTGGCAAAGAGTATGCCAATGCCTGGAGATGGAAAGAAGAGAGCAAGTGAGATAATGACATACCATGTAATTGGAACAGAATCTGCAACTTATCACCGCTAGGCGAGCATCGAGATGAAACGCTGAAACTACTTCATCAACAACCAGACTGTGCGAATACTCGTATGAAAGCCAGTACACCAAAGATTTTCATCTTGCTCTAAAAGAACCGGCAAAGCCATCTCAGCAGAGCTTTCGTTTCTCTACGATTGGATTGAAGAGCGAATCCCAAAAAGGATCGTCACTGTCACTCGTGAAGACAGCATCAGAAGGCGTATCGTGCACAAAACCAAACGCCACAGTATGATCTCTGGGCTCTTCGTTGCGTCATATTGTAGCCATACGTGGCCGAGCGGCCTTGCCACGGTGGCCAACAGACGTCAAATAGGCCGTGTTTCTTTTTTCGCTTTTTTTCAGCCCAGCAAAGTCAAGTACAGTCTAATTGTACTGCCTGAGAACAGCTAGTGAGTATATATCGTCAATATCAGATTGAATATCAATAGAAGCATACTCGAAATTGACGCTCAAATTTTGGGTACGTCAATACGTACGGTCAAAACAAGTTGGAACATCTGTAGCGGTCAATTATTTGCTGGAGCATGTCGACGATTGGGCACAAAAACTGCGACTGAACCGTTTGGCGCAGTAGGAATGATATGTGGGCGATTTCAACGAGAAATCATTCTCTATTAGAGAGAAGTAGTCTATTTAGCCTTAACCAGCCAAGTGCCAGGAACTGAACCAGGTGCGGTTCTCTTCACGCCTGAAACATGGAAACCGAAAACAGAACCTACTTGGCTAGTGGGGAGTATCCAATTACATTACCGGAGTGTGTAGCAAAGGTCAACCAGCAAAAACTAGAAGCGGGCACTGAATCGTCCAAGTTTCCATACTTCTACACTTCGGGGACGCACATTATATGTCATTTATACATGGAGAACGGCACGCCTTGGATGTGAAGGAGCGTAAGTCGGATGTTGGGATGGACACTGGAGGCAGTGATGACAATGAAGATTTCAACGATGAGAAAGGGGATATCAGTCAATCTACCAAAGATATTATGGTGGTGGACGAGGAACAATCCCAGAACCAACTAAACCACAAGCAGGAATCCCAAGGTCAATTGATGAATTATGTTAGTCATACCCCTTGGGACCCTGATGCCTGGGAGGGAGATATGGAGGAGTTGTTGACACGACTTCATAGACCAACAATTCGTCATGATTTGAAGTGCGAAATTGAACAAATTATTCGGACCCGGGATCCCAGAATGTGTGAAGTTTTGCTCTTTCTAACTGAAACATATCTTTACAAAAACAGGAGCATTGTTACGTACGAATTTGGACAATTCCAATAACCGGGATAAGCTCACGATGAAATATCAAATTGCCGAACCAATAATGTACAATGGTACCAAACATTATGGTGGCAACCTCTTCTTCAGGATCGGAATTTGTGCCTTCACAGGATGGATTAGGATTTTTTTCCAAGTTCCAAACGGCTTTGTACCAGGAGGAGTGGTTCCGACTACGGTATACTTTATTATCGAATGCGGTTCCTCTTTCGGACCGCCCGGCTGAGGGAGAGTCGGTACATCAAGTACAAAGAGGGTGAATATACGATTTTAAAACAACGATATCGGAAACGATACGTACTCCCGAAATATATAATGATTGGACTGCATTATGGAATTCTTTGCAAGCGGACTGGGAACAACATACCAAGATGGAATTCCCACAGCCACTGACATACATGTATGGGTAAAAAAACTAAGTTGAAAAATAAACAGGCTATTACATTTACTTAAGTCACTTGCCGGAACCCAATACCAATTAGAAATTCTCGCACCAGAGGTGTTAAATGCCTTAACGGCGGCATGGAGAAAATGATGTTCGTTGGATTTCATTGAATTAGTAGTAAAATATAGTCTAATTAGTCTTAACTATTAGCTACTATAAACATGAGTAATCTAGAATGTAATCTTGGCTCAGATATTCTGGATGTGTTCCTTCATTTGCTTGCCAGCATATGTCTTGCAATAGGTCGACGACGCCAGGATCCGGTGCTAGAGGGTGATTATAGATGCACTGTAGACTGATTCTCAGTCGAATCCCTTCCTCGCGTGTTGTGTAGCACTTTGACTCATACTCCGCCACCGCTTCCACTTGGGCCCGACACTGGTGCCAAATGAAATCCAAATGCTCGTATGCGTCCTTCACTTTACCCTGAAATATTGCTTGGTTACGTAACTGCCATAACCATGCCATGCCAATCCCACAAAGCCCTTTCCATAGCCGTTCAAATGCTGCGCGGTAAGCATCATCAAACCATCCATGTAACTTCATCATCGCCTTCATTATATTAGAGCCAATCGATGGCGCTTTCCGAGATACCACCGCTGCTTGAAAACCAATTATACTTGCATCCGGTACGATCCTTCCACACCAGTGCTGTATCAAACGTTTCCAGAATGCTTGAGCTCTTTGGCACTCCCACAGCACACGACAGAGGTCCGTCTTCGTACTTGTACAGCGGTCGTCAAGGTCACATCTTTTGAGATGCTGGTCTCTGATGTAGAAGGTATTCAACTGCATCGTGGCGACTCGGAACTGTACCCAAACTTGATAGCTAGTCAACATATTTTCACGGTCCCATACCTGATTGGGTTCGACGTCCTGAATATTCTTCCACCACGAATTTTGACTACAGTGCTGTCTCCACTTTCCCAGTAATTTCGTTAATTGTGGCGCAACCGCTTGAAAATATAGCTTCCTGAATGACTTTCGAATCTATTCCAAGATCTTCCTGATTGGCGTTTTCCTCGCTATTTCCCATCCTATCAGGTGTAAATCCGGGTGAGACCGAAAGACGACTTGTTCGCCTAGGATTGTATCCCCATCGGAAGTGTCTATGTTTTTCATGGCAACGACCTTCCATATGATTCCATCTCCCTGATTTCATTGAATTAGGTAAGCGAAATGATATCGTTTGGATATCAGGGACTTGGTTTAGGACTGGGAGTAGCGGATGTGGTGTTGGCGCATCAAGCACACCGGTTGGCAATAATCAAGAGGAATGGGCGAAATTACGTCGGGTTCATCAGATTATGTGCGCCTATGTCAGGAACAAATTTAGCGCGATGTCTCATCATATACGCGGAGAAATTAGCAGCAACATTAGGGGAGGATTACCATTCCAAACTCGACGCTTACCTTATCGCAACGACATTTTCAAGCAAAATGTGTGTGCCATCTTATGCAGGCATGACAAGAGCGATGGAGGCAGGTAGACCGGACGCATGGATTAAGTTAGCGCGTTTTATGGACAATATTGAGTTTACTGTACCATTAAACACAAATATCATTAGGGGTGGTTCTGAAGTGCCATCCCCCACGCTACTTAGGGCACTTCGACGGTGATTCCCAGGGTACAGTAAAATCATTCTGATTATATTGACCTGTCGGGCATGGATAGGTACAGATCCAGAATATGCAATACTAAACCACAGAAGGAGCAATCACAATACGAGGACTTTGGGTAAACGCATCCTGATACAAAATGTACGGTGCTTTATGAAATCAACATCTAGTCATGGTTACAGGCATGGCGACTTCAGAAGTGTTGATCTTAAGTCAGTATATCACTTCCAAATCTTATCAAATCTTATCATTACAAATGTTTTAGCTTACCTTTACTATTTTTACATCAAGTATTCCTTTACATCAAATATTCCTTTACATGATGTGGCCTCTTCAGGTCTACTAATCTAGGAAGTCTTACTCACTCTGTTTGATAATACACTTTTACTTTTACCTTCTACTTCCCAAGTCAGTCCTTCTTCATCAACAGGTTATGAGCCCAACGCAAGCCTCTTCGACCCACGACTTTCCCCGACTCGTCGGCGCAAGGAATTACCCGGTCTGGAAGACATGGGTTGAAGCCTTTCTCGACGGCAAGGGCCTTCGTGGCTTTATCAAGACTTCGGACTACCAAGGAGAGCCTGAAGGACGATGACTTGGACATGGAGACCGAAGATCAAGACGACGACGACATGAGTATTACGGGTGAAGACACGGCGCCAATACTGGGAGAAATTCCGATGCCAGCTGCACTATTGAAGGCCTCCAAGAAGAAGTAGACGACTAAGCTCGCATCGAAGGAGATTCGCCGTGGACGTCGCCTGAAGCGTGCATTTCTGATCAAGACGATCGACGACAAGCACACCGCTTCACTGTACATACTGCGGTCGCAAATATCACGGGATTAAGCGCTGCCATCTACTGCAGCGTGATCTCGTTAAGGACTGTGTGAAGGAGGGCACCATCCTCCCAGCCAACTTTGATCTGCACGCTGTTCCTGACTTCCAGTCGAGTGAAACAGACGCGCCACGTGGTCCAGTCCGAAACCATCCGTATGGAGGTCGAGGAGCTACTGGCCGTAGACGTGGACGTGGTCAGATGCGAAACCGTCCTACCACTATGTCGAACCAGTACATTGCTGATGTATTCGACAAGGACGGTGACAAGATCGATCTGGACGCTCTTCTCAAAGCCAAACGTGCTCGAGAAACGTACCAGAAGGCGAATGATGCTGATCACGCCATGATCGCCATGACTACGACTATCGAACCGGTCATGAGTCTTTCGGCTGTCTCATCCAGCCTTGAGCAGACTTGGACTATTGATCCTGGTTGTACCCGCCATGTTGTATACCAACCGGCGTGGTTTACTGACATGAAAAACGCCAGTGGCGATATTACTGTCGGTGGTGGAAACAAAATCCCCATCCGAGGTGCTGGTACCTTCTTTTTTTTTCGGTTGCCGATTCCAAGGGCACCATGCGCTTAGTCAAAGTTGACGATGTGCTTTTTGCGCCTGAACTTCGGTTCAATCATCTCTCTGTGGCAAAAGCTGTGAGGGCTGTTTTTAAACTTTCGTTTGAGAGAAGGCAGTGCAACATTTTTCATGCGCACCGTTTTAAGGTGATTTCGAAACTAGACCCTGCAACAGGACTCTACCAGTTGACTGCGATGCCTTCCTCCCCCATGGTGTTGCTGCTATGGCACACTCGCGTGAAATGCTCACAAACGCATGGGTCATATTAACTTCCACTTGTTACAGGAAATGTTTAAGCGTGGTGAGATCCCAGGTATACGCCTGACGGACTCCATTTATTGTTTTGTTCAACTTGTGCGTATGCTAAGTCCCATAAGACATATTTTAATAAACACCCTGTTGAACGTTCTACTTATCTATTACAACGTGTTCATTCAGATATATGTGGTCCGATTCCAGTGAAAATACTCACAGGATGTCGTTACTTTCTTACTATATTGACGACTACTCCCTCTTTGGGTACATATATTGGCTTCTTTGATGGTGTTCTGTGCTATATAGCCGTCTATGTTGATGACCTTCTCATCATGACTTCAAAGCCTAAGACCATCACTCACATCAAATCTGCCCTCCTCACCCACTTTAAGATGTCAGATTTGGGGGAGGCTGCGTTTCTGCTTGGCTGGTCTATTGTTCGAAATCGAAGTACTCGAACTATCAGGTTGCATTAGGCAAAATATGCACAAACTATCCTAGAACGCT
>MIQA02004983.1:0-15946 GCA_001887855.2 Sclerospora graminicola | reverse complement strand
AGATCACTTAGCAACTATGGCTATGCGTGATCAGGCCGGATCGATAATCACTGATCAAGCGCTGTTGGAAGAACTGGTAGAGATCAATAGGCTGCCGGAGCTGATCCGTGTGGAAAACGAAAAGGAAGCAGCCCAGATCTTGATTACGACGAGATCACGAACCAGATCACCACCCAACAGATCACCCTCTCGCGAAAGCCTGACAGAGGAAATAGTACAAGAGATGCGGATCGAAAGAATTCTCAAGGCTCAGGACGAGGAAAAATGGATCGGTGATTTGAAGGCGTTTCTAAAGGGTGATCTGGAGAAGCTGAGCCAGAGTGAGGCAAAAGATTGTGCCAAGATCGCGTCTAACTACGAGATCGACGAGAATGATCTATTGTTTTACTATGTACAAGCTGATCAGGCCGATGCGGATTTGGACCGATCGGCCAGACTCGTGATCCCGGAGACTTTACAAGCTGATATCTTACACCATTATCATGTTAGTTTGGAGGGTGGCCACCAGGGCGTAGGACGAACGTACCACAGGATCCGTAAACGTTTCCATTGGAGAGGATTATATCGAAGTATACAAAAGTTTGTTGGAACATGTACGGATTGCGAAACTGGAAAAGGGATGCCAAATATCCGGGGGAGATCACCTGGAAATATCCAGGCGACCTACCCTTTCCAAGTGATCGCGATGGATCACATACCGTCCCTCCCAAAATCGTTCAAAGGCAATACCGAGTTGCTGATCTGGACTGATCTGTTCACGGGATTGGTGATCGCGAAGGCGGGATCTACACGAACAGCTCAACAAGTCGCTTGCAGTTACGAAGAATGTGTTTTTCGACGGTTTGGAGCCAGTGAAGTGATCAGGCATGATCGTGAACCAGGTTTTATGGCCGAAGTGTTCCGATCTTTTAATCAGATGCTTGGCCAGAAACAGAGCGCGACCATGGCGTACCGTCCACAGGCGAATGGTAAAGCCGAATGGATGGTACAAACGTTGACCAGGCTATCAAGATGTATGTCGCAGACTCCGCTCAACAAGATTGGGATGAATATGCGGAGAAACTGGTGTTTGCATTGAATTCCTCTTTTGATCGGATCAGGGGAGATACTCCATTCTATCTGGCATATGGTTGGGACCCCCGATCTACCATCGAGTCGGCGATCCCTGTTGGTTGCACACGAGGTCGACATCGCGAAGCTCGTCGATGGCGTATGGGACTCCAACGTCACTACCAACATGCGCGGGAACAAGTCAACGAGCGATTACGACGGGCTATCCAAGAAAGAGCTGATCGGAACAATGATCAGGCCGATTCGCACAATATCGAGCCAGGATCAAGAGTTTGGCTTTTCTTGGATCGCGTGAAACAAGGATATGCCAAGAAATTAGCGCATCTGTGGCATGGACCGTTCCGTGTAGCCGAACTAATCGGTGATCATGCCGCTCGGCTGATTACCGCGGGTACTGATTATGGAATTTTCCCGATTGTCCACTTGTCGAAGTTGAAACTGGTCCGAGAATACCCTGATCGGCCTAAAACTAGGCTGTCATGTGATGATCAGCCAAGGTTTGATTTTGACGAGGCTCTCTTACCCGAAGAGAGTTGGAAAAGAGCGTTGGACCCGAACGAATTCGAGGTGGAGAAGGTTTTGGATACCCGATCAGGCAAGAGGACCCGTTTTGGCCGGACCCACCGTGAATATTTGGTTCGTTGGAAGGGTTATGACGATCCCGAGTGGATAGATGAGTGTGATCTGAACTGCGGAGCGTTATTGAGAGAATTCGAACGTGATCGGGTGAGAAGGAATCGATTTGAAGTGATGCAAACCCACGAAGAGGGTAACCAGGAATCTCAATAGCCTGGGTTGACACATTGTGACTGATCAGCAAATATGATGATCGGGCAAGTGGAGATCAGGGTGGTTGGACTGGTTTGGAAGAAACGGATGCATATACATATATATATTACTCAAGAATTATACCTGTACGCATGAGAGTGATCGACATACAAGATGGAAGCGTTAATGAGACATGAACAAGATTTACGAAGGTGGAACGAGAAGATCATCAAGGAATGTCGTGATATATTAAGTGATTATGGAAAACGAAATAAAAGTTGGTTATCACGACGATCACAGGCCATATTTAGTGCGCAGGCGAGAAACCTTGTACCCTGGATGATCCATGGGACTTGATCGGAATTGGTTTCGCCAAGGTTCCTGCTGATCGGTCCAGAGCAAGCAATCACGCAGTGTGGCGACCGGAGTTATGTGCCCATAACCGGGATACCAATCCCCGCCGTCAGCCTTGAGTCCTCGCGATCCCGCTCGACGAACAGTTAAATGCAGGACGCCAGGGAACAGGAACACGTCCAGATCACACTCGCCGTGCAGGATTCCGTCGACGATATAATCACAGATCGTGGCCCAAGCAGCCCCGGCTTTGGTACGTCGACGCTTGCGAGCATGATGGTAATGGTCGATCCACGCGTCCTTGCGCATCGCCGTCGTGATCGGGAAATGGTGAGTTGCCTCCCATATCGCTTGCACGTGCTCCTGGTAATATAAAGCCAAGCGTCCCTGTAGCTCGACAAACCAAGGGCGATCAGGAAACGTCAGCCCGGGCATGGTTGTCAGGAGGACATCCCAGGGTGCTGAATCGATCATAAGTTCGATAGCACCTCTGGTCAGCAACCTTGGTTGCCACTGCTTGTCCTTGGGTGCCGGCGATCTGATCGGAAAGATCCAGCCTGGCGGGCGGGACCACAAGCGAGGGACGCTTTTCTGCCGCACTTCAAGAACCCGAGGCGTCAGATCCCAGACCTGATCAGCACTCCAAGGTTTTCGTGTGGCCATGTGAGCGGAAGTCGGCTTGCCCTGCATAACGACATACAGATCCATGAACGGTTGGTTCGGATCGTAGCTGTAGTCGTTTTCTCCGATCGACGATTGTTGCGCCGGGATGAAAACGCCCGTGAAATTGGGTGGCGGGGCGATCGCTGACCCAGTGGCCGTCGGAGGAATGTCAGGATCAGCTTGAGCCGGTGGTTCCTCCTCGAGATCATCGTCATCGTCGTCATCTGACTCCAGCAAAGTAACGGCCTGGGCCAGCGAATTCACGCCGGAATAACTTGGTACTTGCGTACGGCGATCAGTGCTGCGTGATCGGGACAGAACAGACAACGTCCTCTCGTCCAAATCAGTTGATTCGTCATCCGAGTCGATCACAAGACGTGATCGCTTGGCGGGAATCATCTTTTGCTTCGACGAGCTGGTCTGCTTACGCTTCCCAGAACTTGAGGTCGAAGGTGCTGATCTTGGAGTCGCCGGTGAACGAGATTGAAATGACGCAGGAGCTTTTGAAGTACTGATCACGGGCTGATCAGCACTACGAACAGGCAAAGAAGCGACCGAGGACGCGGGCGAAGGCGGGGCAAACTCTGGCGACTGTGGCGGTGTGCCAGATGGAGTAAACGAGCTGATCAACCCAGGAAGCCGTTGCAAGGCCGTCCGGACTGACCCTGAACCGGTGTCTGGTTTGGTCCACCTATCCATGGTCTGCACCGCGAGGTTTTTCAGGTCAGCGTTATGCTGAAGCCAGGCGCGATCATCGAGCTCTAGGGTTTCAAGTTTGACCCGAGCAAGATTAAGTTCGTGCCGGCAATTTTCAGCCACTTTCCGACTCTCGCACAACCTCTTCTGTATATCGGTGCGGCCGATGCGAGAATCAGAAAGCTGTTTGGTCAAGAGCTGGACCTGCTCGTCCGAATAGCGAGCCTCAATCTCCCGACGCTCTACATCCTCGGCAGTGCGGATCTTGTCGTGCAGCAGCTGATCACGGTCGAGACGGTGATCATCGATGCGTTGCAGATGATCTACCATCTCGACCATCGAACTCTTCATTGCCTCAATACGTTCATCTGGAAATAAACATGGAGAGTCAGATACGGATTACAGAAGAAGTGAATGAGATGAACGTACCCTGATCACGGATGGTAATAGTCAGCGAGTCGATCAGCGACTGTAAGGAGGCGACGGTGTCCGAGGGCTTGGAAAGTCGCAGAGCAGCGAGGTCAGCCGACAACTGATCACGCTCCATCGTCAGACCCTGAAAGCGATCAGTCAAGTCCCGCAGGTCTTGGCCAAGCCGGTCATGATCTTTGCCAAGCCGGTCATGATCTAGCCGGAGAGCCGACAGCTGGGCAGCCAGATCAGCGGAATCACGTGCCGAGGTATCAGCCGCGATCCGACGATCGGATAACTCAGCCGTAAGTGCCCGGTTGGTATCGTACAGAGAAACCAACTCGGGAATTGCACTTCGGAGTTCCGATCGCAGCCGACAAGCCTCCACGGGCCCCAACGTGAATGGACCCGATCCATCTATCAGGCGAGCGAGCTGCTCCAAGGAACGAAGAGGGCGATCTGATGGAGATCGAGCAGGAAGACTCCAAGACGGTCGATAGGAAGCGAGAGCAGTTGTCGGACGGATGAGGCTGGTCGTGATCGGCGTAGAAGTCGTGATCGGGGCGATCGCAGGGGTAGCCGAGCTGGAGACAGAGGACGAAGAAGCGATCGGGCGGGCAGCCGAAGAAGACGAAGAGGGAAGAGGAGATTGGCTTGCGTCGGCCATGGTGATCACCAGAGAGGAAGTTCAAAAGTGAGTGAGTCGAACTGCAGTCGTTGTGCGGCTACAGTTAGTCTCAGGGGCGGCTGTGGTGAAGCGATCGGAAAATATTGGGACTGAAGTGGACCACACATGGCCGTTGATTGGTGACGATAGAACACCCATCAACATATGACGGTTGATGGGTGGGAAAAGGTTGATCACGATTAAGAAGAAAAGGTGGTGGCCAACGGATATTCACGACGTGGAGAAATCAGCCAAGTATGGTCGTTAAGCCCAGTCCCAGGCACTGGCGGAATGATGGAGATCACGATCACGATCGGTATTACAGTCACTAAGTGGAGTTCACGTGGATGAAATAAGAAAGAGTGACTGGTGACATGACGTATCAAGGGCAGGTGACCAGCCGATTTCTGAATGGTATAATGGTTGAAGCTGACTATGATACGAAGTTACGGCCTGATCGGTCTGTCATGCCCGAGCAATGAAGATCAGATGAGGAATGAAGATCGGGCATGTGGAGTGACAGGTTGTGTGAGTGATGTGAACTTTTGGTTGGTCCGAAGATGACGTGGCAAGGTCTGATCAGGCCTGATCAGTCGAGATCAGTGTTCGTGAAGTGATGATAACTTATGGTTTGTCCGAAGATGACGTGGCAAGGCCTGATCAGGCCTGATCGGGCCTGATCAGCCGAGATCGGTGTTGTATGGTTGTCCTGACGGGGTATAAAGATCGGAAGCGTGGTTTGGAAGATGAATTGAGTTGTGATGATGATGACCCAGAGCGTTCCCGAGGTGATCAAGGGCTGATCAGCCTGATCACCACCTGATCACTTGGTCGATCACTATGGCGATCGTGATCAGGGCTGATCAGCCCCTGATCAGCGTTGATATGCAAGGGCAAGTAAGTTCTCGGTTTGGTTGGACTATATACGAAGTGAACAAGTGCTGAAGAGCAGGTCTCAAGTGTTTTCAAGGTCGTTTGTTGAAGATCAGGATGGGTCGAAGATCTTTTGAAGAGTCGGGTCGTGATCAGGGCAGAAGCGGTACAGATCAGCTTGAAGGTGCAGCCAGGATGGGCAAGAGGGTGTTACGCAACCGTGCGACGAAGTAAATAGGTTCGAAGTAAAGGTCAGGCATGAGTTGATGTATGGTACACAGGTATAGGACATTGCATATATAATAACAGGTTTTGATTTTCCCCCTAAAGCAAAGAGTCGCTCCGCCACGTGTGCGGTCATTGGGAGCACAGGGTTGATTAGTCCCCTCTTGCTCATCTATTTCCCGGTTAAGACGCGCTTAGACGCATTTTGGCTTACCGGAAGACCCCCGACGGGTTTGTCTTAGGTGATCGAACCTCACCCTCAACGCGCACGTGTTTGGAACACGTTAATAATATTGGTAAAGGTTTTGTGGAGATAACGTTTGTGGATTACTGTGGAAGATCGTGGATTGATCGCATTTTCTTGGTTTCGTTATATCTCTCTCTCATTGGCTGGCCTGATCAGACGAACTTTCCTGATCAGTGCCTAGATACTGAATAAGTGTCGACCCCAACCCGTTCTCCGGTGAAGATTTCCACCCGAGGACACCCCCCGTCTCGAGAAGGTCAAACCCTCCGACCTTATCAAGATCATCCTTTTCGTCACCGAGTCCACCTAAGTGAGTGTAATCAGCCCCGATCGACGGGTACACAAGGTGAGATGAAGTTAAACATAGATCCTGACGAGCATGAAGACCGGCCAGATGACCGGGAGGATCAGATCAGTCACCACAGTGGTGATTCATCTGATTCCGATGCTGATCAGGATCGACGGAGTACCCCCTCCGATAGTTGGTCGTCCGGGCCAGTGGGTATCCGGATTCCACCCACGACTTCGATCATGGATTTGGAAATCGGCTCCACCACAGATATGCGCGCTGGGTCGCTGCTCGCTGAGTTCGCTGGTGGTTTCCCATTGATTGATACTTCGCCAACACTGACTTGTAATACTCGCCGTCTTGAAGTCGAAGTGGCATGAGGCTTGCATGGTAGTTTGTCAGCGCAGTACAGAGACCCGAAAGCATATCGTAGCGACTTTCCTTCCACTTGTAAGTTGAATACATGACGTTCCACAACTTGCACATTCCACCGAAATAATTCTCAACAAGAACACGGTTGGACGAGATACGTCGGTTCCGAGCTAGATCTTCGTGGGTCAGCGAACCACCCTTTGATTTCCGTTTGGGCATGATGGTGCGGATAACACGTTGGGCACTTTGATACCCCATGTCAACTAAAACAGCCCATGACAGCGAGAAATCGGATCCTCCTTCACCGAAATCAGTCTGGGTCGCTTCATCTGGTTGCTTCTTTAACATTCGCTTGTGCATGTGGGCTCGATCTAGAAAAATGGTCACATCTGCCTTGGCGCCTGAGAAATGGTTAGAAACGTTAACCGCCAACCCTGGCTACACGACGGAGCGCTCTATCTTGTAACCATATAACTTGTGCTTTCCAGAAAAATATTCTTTCTGTTGCAAATGGGACGGTACGACGGCTGAAACTTCACGTCCGTGGCGTAAAAGGCGTAACCGTAGTTTTCGAACACGTGGCCTTCCTTGCGCTGGTCGATCCTGCTGACGGGCTTGACAAAGGTCTTGTAGAGAATCGGTTCGATTGCTTCAAGCACACGATGCACTAGCTTTTCTAGCGTTGATGGCTTCGTCCGAAAATCGATGACATGCTTGTCCCAGCTATCGTAATGCTTCAATACCGTCCTTTGCTCCCATTGCTGGTCGTCTTCCTCGTCCCTGCGACCACATGACAAGCAGATGGTTCTCAACTATCGACCACAGCGTCTGGATTCGTTCATCGTGAAGTTCGTCATCGTTGCAATCGCATCGTCTCCGCCGTCATTGAAAAATTCATTCAAAATTAGAGAATCGGCTTCAACCACGTGTTCTTCTACATGTTGCGAGAGATCACCAAACTCCATGGCGCTGGCTATCAAGTTCGCTTCATTTTCTTCCATTTGGCGATGGAGCCGAGCAAGAACCTCAGATGCGTTAGAAGTTGACATAGTCGTGATGGCGATGGAGTTTTGAAAGTGAGTAGCTACCATGCAGTATTAAGAACAGGTAGTGTATGCCAAAAGATATGAGTGGATGAGAGAGGCTTTCGTTTTTTTTCACTGTTATTGGCTAGAATGGAATTATCGCTGCGTTACTTTGCACTTGTTCGTTTGCTATGCCATTTTTCCGTCTCAATATTTATTGAGCAGTTTCTCAATAACAGACGAAATAATACTGTTAAATCGCATTATATCGGTATTTGACCTCTACACTTTGTCATATAGAGATTACACCGTATCTGGATTTCTGGAAAAGACTGTGTTATACCTGACTGATATTAGTAATTGATTGGTTTCAGAGTAAAAGAGCAGGTGTTCTACTGCCCGCCCTCGAACATTATCTGAGCGGAGATTGGTTATTTTTTTGGAAAACACCCGGTAAAACACGGATAACCAGTTGGTGACTATTTTATATTTCTGTAACGAACACATATAGCAAAATGCATATAATTTCCGTTCAGCCCTTAAATTGGCAACTTCTCACTAAATGATTTTGTTATCTGGTACTTCGAAGTACTATATAACAAAAATAAATACGACGTAAAACTTATTGAAAATGACGACGTCCCAGAAATCACATATAATGTGATGGCCATTATAGATCGCGGTGCGCGTTTGTCTCTGCCCATGAGTTGCGGTACGTGAGAGTATTTTAGATACTTGACCCAATTCAAATTGTAACCCAGTAAAAAAAAAGAGGTTTTTTGGTGTTATTGGGGTCCTCGTGACTTCCGGCCTGTAACCTTCTTGTGAGGAGCGTACAGTAATATCGGTAAGAAACCTCGGCAGATTTTGACAATCGAGCGATTAGACATCAGAGTTTAGCGAAGCGGTAATATCACTACAGGAAGACAGGAATGGTGGTAGGCTTCTTGATATTCTTCTGCGGTTAACAATAGCTTTTTTTGTTTTGTAGGCTTGGAGATAGTTTTTTGGGTATCCTTAGTACTTTCATTCTCTTTGATTGTAGGTTTCATTGCCTTAATGCGGCTACTACCAGCTACTTTAGAAGATAATTTCCAAAATGTTTATAACTATTTTGTAACTAATGTAAAAATAACAAATGGCGGTGGGGTGTCAACATTACAGATTGGTGGTGTCCCACTCGATCCGTATGTCCGACGTTTACGGTACAACAACGAAGGTAAACCTTCCCGGTAACCTTGATTAGTACCCCTGAGTAGCCCGCTACAGTAAAAAGTGTCATTAGTGTGGGTGGGAAAATAGTGTGGCTGCGCAAATACCATGGGCCACACTAATTTTTCTTTTTCAATATTCCATAATAAGTCACACTAATTTCGCACATTCTAATACCCGTCTTCCGGAGCACATCATAGCGCTTCACATGTTGTTCATCTTATCAACGACATGCTGATACCTGATACCATTGATGCTGCTGTTTACAACGATTGTCACTATATTATTCGTGTACATGGCACTACAAGACGATGGACGACGAAAGCTCTGGATGAAGCTGCGACTAGAGGACGCCTTGATCTTGTCAAGTGGCTTTCCGTGGTTTGGAATGAAGGCTGTACCATTGCGGCTTTAGATGGGGCAACAAGAAATGGGCATTTAAAGATGGTTAAGTGGCTTTGCCATCATTTTGTCGCAAGGTGCTCGAGTAGTGCTTTAAACGCTGCAGCAATGTTACGATCCATACGGAAAGATTGTCTCTGGAAATCTTGCTGCCTCTACGAGTGGAGCTTTACACTGAAAGATGGCAAGCCAGGAGTTTCGCAAAAGAGTATGCGTGTGTCCAATGTTGCTACTGCGCAACTTACTACTGCAATGCTAGACACACGCATTGGCTTGACGCAAAAGAAGAGTCTTGTGAAGTTTCCACTGCCGGATTCGGTATCTGGATTGCCACCTCCGTCTATCGTAAGCCCTTCCACAAGACGCCGCCACCGCCGATCCCGATCCCACTGGGAGCAAATGCTACAGCATTGGGAACGAATGCAGCGCCTGCTGCACCGAGTTTAACGGATTTAGGGACGATGGCATCTCGGACAGCTGCGCCAGCCCCATCAATCCCGACAAAAACCAGCCAAATTCTAAATCAACAGTATACCGCTATAATTTGACTGCATCCCTTTTTGAGACGGCACGAGCAGAACCACGGTACCGTGATTCAATGCATATTGCGCAAAACAGAAATAGAGCGTTCACTTAACCATCAACAGCCACAATCCTTTTCATGATGAATCGTCCTACCAAATTCGAAGTAGCTTTTACATTATTGGTATGACAGGCACATTGTCTTAGACGGTCAGTCTGTCTGCCGGCCGTTCATCCGTCCCTCGTTTTAATTGATTTGATAACGCTTCTGCCGTTTCGACTCAGTTTGGCTTGCGTCGACAGCAAAACCGCACGAAAAATTGACTTTGGAAACAAACACTTCATACATGTAAGTACTCGAACTTTCTGCTCTTGTTGCTTGTTCACTGACCTGCTTCGTCCTTCATGCTTCAGTGTCATTCTTCAATATACTCTTTGGCAGCAATACCGACTACTTCGTCAGCTGTACAAATGTTCCCAAGAAATTTGATCCTTGCCTGCATACTCGCTGTAGACCTCGTATCCGCCGACGTCCCGCTGTCTGTGCAGCACTACAATATCAACTTGGTACCGGGACCTCTCGAAGTCTCCAGCACTCGCAGTCTGAGATACATGACTGAAAGACCGCGAAGAGTGACTCAACCCTGACAGCCCAGGCTGGCAAGCCGAAAGACATCCTCGCCAGCGGTCTCGCTTGCAGTAGAATTGGTAACGAAGGCGGCCTTAAAGTTCAAGGCAACGTCCGGCTTCCGGATACCAATGTTATCACAACCGTAGATGCTGGAAGTATCGAAGCGTGTTGCCAATAGTGCTTGGACACATACCGATGTGATGCTTTCAGCTTCATGGCCAATGCTTGCGAGCTGGGACGTTCGGGGAGCGGCGACAAAATGGAAAATGCACTAGTTCCAATCAAACCTACTGTGTCGCCTGCAACGACCACAAAGGCGATACCTGTGGTGCCGCCACCGCACAAATTGCACACGAACATGTTTCGCTTTTGCCTGGAGCTGTGCTGGGTCCAGACGAGGTGAATAAGCGCGGTAAAGAGGCGGCAGTTGTGCTGCGACGGCAGTAGCTTTTGCTGGACGGGACGAGTCTCCTGTCGTGATGTAATGCTTGGGCGCCTGACACACAAACCCACGCTATTTTTGCACGATACGATTAGTGTGGCCCATACTAATTTCGCAGCGACATTATTAGTGTGGGCGCAGAATTACCGAAGCCCACACTAATTTCGATTTTCCTTTCAGAATTTTGAGTGCGAAATTAGTATGGCCCACACTAATGACACTCTTTGCTGTATACTTATCCACTTGATAGCAAACCTTTTTCTGTAAAATGCTAACGCGGAGCCTGCGTCGAAGCTGTACGCGCCGATGCATGGCCCTTGTCAACTCTTTCACTTCAGCTAGAAAGAGCTTAAATATCACTACAGATGCATATTCCGTTCGTCGTCAAACAATAAAAACTCAGCGAGAGATGGAGATATTAGGCGAACGATTGGCTCGCGGGCGACAACCTGGCGACATTCTCTTCTTGCATGGGTATATAAAACAACTTGTCAATGAACAGTTCCCCTGAAATACATTTGCACTAAATATCTGTGCTACATTGATGCTATAAATGTAGAGATTTGGGCACGGGGAAGGTTGTTTAGCTCGAGGATTCGTCGGAATATACGCAGCAAAAAGATCTGCTCTAACATCGCAACTATTTGCTCGTCAACACGTACGACAAGCAGCTGATGTGTCGCCCGTGTATCACGTGGATCTCTATCGATTGGACGTCGTGACGAAGCAGGATGTAGCGGCGTTGGGGTTGGCTGAAGCATTTGAACGAGGTCTTTGAATGAAATGATTGATATTTTTTTGTGTGGGAATAAAGCTAATAGTTGAGATGTTTGTATCAAATGATGCTAGGTGTTACGCTAGTGGAGTGGCCGGAGCGCTTGAATGAAGCAAGTGTGCCTATAGAGAGACTGGACGTGTGGATATCGTATGATGAAGACGATGGCGAGGTCCGACATGTTGAGCTCCAGCCACTTGGTGAACGATGGAAAAAGGCAGTGACATCACTTGTTTGATACGTCATCCAGTCCTAGTGGTCCATGTATTGACTGGAGCAACGTTTCCATGACCCAATGAGACCAAAAGCTGACGAATCGATTCGGTACTTGCAGTGGGAGTAGCTTGAAACAGTTCTTTTTGTTGAGCTAGAAAACACTTAAAAGCATAGCGGGATATCACACCAGAGCGAGTCGAGCACGTAGAGGAAGCCATGGTGGAGTAGGACCGCTCGCTTACACAGTCATCGCTCTCGAGGTCGTCGTGATCGTCACCAACAATGATCATTGATGGCGATTCGTGTAAGAAACGCAGTTCCTGCTCCACACGACAGAGACGGTGTCGCTCCAGCCGCTCTCTTTTTGTCTCTTGAATGATATTAGTAGTGCTCTTTGTAGACCGCATAGTTTCGTCCGAGTGGATCAACACCTCATCGTTTTCATCGTCTTCATCGATTGCAAACAGCGTAGGCGTATTCGATTTTAAAGCAAGAAGTTTCTCGATTGCTGCTTTTTCGGTATCTAACATTCTAAACTCATTCCGTTCGGTATCAACTTCGGTGGTCGTGCTATTTTCACTCTCAAGGCGATCACTAATCTCCTTTTCAAGTAGTTTTTCAAGCCGAATCTCTTCATCTTTTGTCATGTTGGCTTTCATGCCATTCGCAACCATCTGCTTGTTGCGTTCAATGAAATTACTGCTCCTCTTGATTGCATGGACGTGATCGTCATCAGGTGGACTGGTTTCTCGAATGCTCTTGCTGTTCCCATTCACTTCAGCTCCATTGACACACGCAGGTAGACGCTGTGCCGATGCCCTTCCTGGGAAGTGTCTTTTTTTCTGCTTTTTCGGGACACTACTCGAATACAAATTTTTGCCAAGTTTTTCAAACAAAATATTGTCCAACTGACGAATCCGAGCCATCTTGAGTGCAAGCTTGGCTGTCATGTGGTTTCCACTTGTTTCTGAATCTTCCTCATCACCAGGTTGTAAAATTCCCTGTCGTGAAAACATACGCTGAGTATACAATTACAATTACTTTGTCCAAGAGAAACGTACGAATGCTTGTTGCTTGGACAATCCTGACTCAAGAAGGACACGTGACCAGCTGGGTTGACGTGTTTGTTGACTGTTCAAACATGTGACCGCTTCCTCTTTGATATCGTTCAAAGTCATTAAGGAAACAACTTGGTGGTAATTTCGAGGAAATTCAACTACGTGATCCCCATTTTCGTCCGTACGCGAGGTCAATGAAGCTACATACAGCTCGAGCTCTTTACGAATACGCTGACGATCTGCCTCATCATGTAACAATTGATTTCGAGTCGCGATTGCTTGGTGGTAGTCGTCATTGTCGTCAACATTTTCCACCCCCGTCTCCTCCTCGTGGTTTGTTCCGAAATGGTCAACTACGCTTTTGTCTTCGTTCTCTTCGTCCATTTCCATCGAGTCAGCACCTGGTTCAAGTCCAGACTTACTCACATCATTGTCGCAATTGACGCAATCCGAAAAAAACGAGCTGAAGTCGAAACCATTTGAATTGGACTCAATATTTTCCGTCCCATTGTCAAAATTGCTGCTTTTCGTAGTATCAAGAGGTAGTGGGTTCGTTTCCACTGTCTCATCCACAAAAGCAAAAGGCGTCTTTATGAACGTTCGAGGAGATCCCGACTCTAATCTTTGCGGTGAGTTTGGCAACTGCACAAATGTTGACGGTGGTGGTACCGTTTGCCGCATATTGTTAACATTTCGATGATTCGACTGGCTCGATGGTGTCTGCAAAATACGCTGGATACGAGGCTTCTGTGATTGAAAAAGCCAGTGGATAGAGAAAAATAAGATCCATGTGTTAGCTCTACAACAAATATCAATTGTCGACTGAAAAATCTACCGGAGTAGTGTTTGGTCGACGCGGCTGCGCCAACTTGTCGCTTGAACCAATTTGAAGGGAACGTGTGACGAGCGCTAAGTGGGTCGACGAGCAAGACGCAGACCGACATTCTCCCGCGTGCGCCTTTTCCTCTGATCGTGCATGTTCCATCCTTGAAGCGCTGAAAATAAATCTTTAAAGGTCCCGTAACAGTTGCAATCACAATTGGGAGGGGATCACAAGGCGGAGGAATGACAGTGTAGTTATGTACCGTACACTAACTACTACTTTTTGTTACACGTCATTTCATCGTGTCGCTACAGGTACGTCGTTCATCCTTGCCGCTTTCTTACAATGTGTTGAAAGCGCATCGCAAGTAATATTGGCGTCAATATGACTACATTCAACATTTTTTTGCTAATGATCATTCTTATTTTCCATAACAATCAGAACAATCTACGTGAATCAAGAGCTCAACGAGACGATGGACAGTGAAGCACGAACCAATGAAAAGTCAAAGGCGAACACGTCCGACGCCTCGGTTTCTGTAGAAATGCTAGAAACCGTGCGAAAGGACAAAGATCTGTTCCGAACAAAGATCGAAGAGACACTGCGTCGATTTAACACGAAAGCAGTCCCAACCAATGAGAAGCAGCTAGATGCTTTCATGAAACAACATGGCGGAGTCGATTTGATGCTGCCACTTCTCTTTTGGCTGGCACAAGGTTCCGAAGAGTATGGTCGGGATAACGCGCGCAAACTACTGAAAGTGGTAATGAAAAGCTGGCAAATGAAAGAGGTAAAGTTTGACGACGCTTTGAAGCAGCTCAAGCTCAATGAAAAAGGAAAACAACCTTTGTTCACCAACCTTTTCGATCTCAGAGCCGAGTTTTTAAAGGCTTACATCAAGCGGAAACGTGGAGAAGAATCGAGTGACGACATTTTCATCGAGACCCTCGTAAAGGCTTTTGGTGGGAACAAGCACTTTGCCGATCTATTGTCACAAGCAAAATCGAATGCTGACTATAGAGAGCGTGCATTGGTGTTGGAAAGCAAATTTCAGAGCTATCTAAAGTCATGCAACCAATCTCCGTGTCAAAATGAGATCTTTAATGTACTTTGCCAATCCAACACGGAAGCGATCTTAAGAGATTTTCAGCATAGCGAGAGGCCGATAGAAGCTTTCATGGATGAATATGGTGGAGTCCAAGTCATGGTACCGTATCTCTCTCCTCTTGCACGAGATTGCAGGAACGATCGTGTACAGGATACCGCGGGGAAGCTCTTGATGCTGCTTAAGCAGAGTTGGAAGGATAATGATGTAACCTTTGACGACGCTTTTAATCGGCTCAAGCTTCAAGCAGAAGGGCACGATCCTTTGTACGCCAATCTTTTCAATGCGAAGGCAACCTTTTTGATGGCATATATCAAGTTTAAAAGTGGAGAAGAAGCGAGTGAGGACATTTTCATTGCGACTCTGATCAAGGCTTTTCCTGGTGAAAAGCAATTGTCCGACCTATTGACCCAGGCGCAATCGGATGAGACGTATAGGAAGCAGGCATTGGCACTGAAAACCAAATTTGAAAAGTATTTGCGGCGACAAAAGAGCTCGGAACAGTAGTCACTTTCCTGTTAAGGGTGACGACGTCTGAGAAATAGATCACTGAAAAGAAACGGTAGAAGTGTAAACGCGTATCATCCAAACAACCAGATCAAGACCATAAATGACAGTAGACGTGGGGCCGATCATGTGGCAGATACGAGGCGATATGTCTAGGTACCGTATTTCCCTAAAGAGCTTAATCACGTTGCAATACATTCTTGTATTTCTTGAACTCCTTCGACACTCCAGTATCTATGCTGAGAATTCTCCCAACTTTCAAGACCTAACCAGCTCATGTAACAGTAAAATTGGCCACTGCTAGCCTTTTTATTGTTCGATTACTCCATTTGTTGCCTAGCTGCGTTATCCCTTTGACAAGCGCTCGGTGAGGCTACTCAATGAACACTAGCGTAGCTTCATCGAAGCGTTGGACAAGCTGGGCAGCGTACTCACGTCCTTGGCGTACAGCTTTAACTTTCGAAGTTTGCGTAGTTGGATGGTGTCACTTTTAACGTTTAGCCGCATTATCTAGCATGTTATTGTTACGCAGATTTTCGATGGAAATTGGGTAGTTTTACCCAATTCCTACGTAAAATTAGGCAGTCCGCGA
>MIQA02004982.1:0-47109 GCA_001887855.2 Sclerospora graminicola | reverse complement strand
TCCTCACTGTGTAAGCCGTGTAACAGTTACCCTGTTACAAATTCGGTATTTACATCCGAATCGGAATTCCTTGTGAATTACTGTAAATTTTGTATTTGAAGCCCCGGGCTTTAAGCCGTTAAGCCCCACCAGAGGAGGGGGTTCAAATGCGAGGGGGCTCAATTTCAGATTTTCACTCCTGGCGCTCACCCCAATTTAGTACTACTTCAAGTTATTTTATGCAAGAGCGCAAATGCGATGTCGATGTGAATTCCCTGTTTCTTTACCGTGCCGCCACGTTAATGATGAATATCGACAGCAAACGAGCGAGCAAACGCTGATCTGCCTATGCAAAGTTGATATCAGGATCATCCTCGAGCTCCATGTCGCTTTCACCATCATCGATAGTGAGGTTGACAAGCTCATCTTCCACAGCATCACCGCCAACAAGCGCGCGCTGGAACGCAGCGCCGTAGGTTTCATGGCGCCACAGCGAGGGCTCAGGGTCCTCGCCCAAGAAGCAACTGCGAAAGCTACGAACGATGCTGGACTCTGAGATTTCTTCCACGTGCTCTTGATCCATTAAATCATGAGCGAGCGTTCGGGTGGGCGGACGTTTCCGCCTGCCGTGCAAGAATGGGGGCTATGTTCCTTCCACTTGTCCACGATCTCGGCCAAGCGGCTCTTTCGTGGTTTGAACAAACCATAGTCACAGCTTCATGAAACCGGTCAAGCCACCAGGTATCACAGCAAAGAAGATTTTGCGCGCTTGGAGGTGGCTCTTCACTTTCTTACTGATGTGACTGCGAGCAGAGTCGAACACCAGGAGGAGACGGTTGTGCGAATGGGAACATATAGTCGATGTAACGGATGAAAATATCACCATCCATCCACGCGTCCTTGTTCGTGAGCACTGGAATACCGTCATGCACGCACACACCCGGCACTTTGCCCTTCTCCATCAAGCACGGGAGCAGCTTCGTACCATCAGCCCGAGCACCGAAAACGGCCGTCAAACGCACTTTTTCAAGACCAAAAGATTGGACTGGAACGTCCGTCGCACCTCGCACCTCAATCGTGTTGTCCTTCGTGTGCTGTGCGAACACGGCTGTCTCGTCCATGTTGACGATCTCCACGGGCAGGAGACGATAGATGTCGATGAGCTCGCGCAAGCGACGGATGAAGTTAACGCCCCTCGTGACGATAGCACATGGACTGAGCTTGGGCTTGTTGGTCACCTTGCGTTGCACGAGGTTGTGACGGTGGAGAAAGCAGTCCAACCAACCATCTGAGAGTTTGAGCGTCAGGTCTGGCATTTTCTCGAGGAGGAGAGCAGCCATTTTGACGATCTTGGCTCTGGTGACGCGGTGGTGCTTGGCACGCTCAGCACGGATCTCTTCGAAGAGCAGCGCTTCGACCAGCTCCGACTGCAGATGACACCGACCCCATCTAGGCGGCGACGATCGTCATGGTATTCGTCGAATACCCCCGCGTTATCGAGTTTGAGCCACTGTCGGATACACTTGCAGTCGATCTTGAGCTTCCTCGCCGCCGTGCGAGTGCCCTGGGCTCTCGCAACAGCGGCGACCTCCTTTTTGATGGCGATGGTGTAACTGCGTCGGATGGTAAAAACCGGTGTGAGTGAGTGAGTTTGAGGAATCTCTCTAAAGACGCCTCGATGGTTGAGAAGGAGAGGGGGGCCACGGGCTGGATGAGCTCGAATGAGACGCGTGGCAGCCTGGTGTGGGAGGAGCGATGATGCCTGTGGCTTTCTTCCGAATTCTAGAATCCGTAGTGTGTGCCAGGAATCCTGCAAGGTGGAGTTGTGGAGCTCTAGAATGTTCCTATCCGCCAACATGCGGTTGTCTGTTGAATAATCAAATTCAGTACGGGGGCTTTATTACGGAGGGGGCACAGTTCTTTTGCCCCCCTCCAGGGAGGGGGCTCAATTACAGAGGGGGGCTAACTAATAATCCAATTTCCATTTTGCCTAATTGTTACCATGAACCACAATCCTCTAAAGGACAGCCAAAGCGCTTCTTAGATGGCCGCATAGTTTTGTTATTCCTAAATTACTACTGTAGGGATTTTGGGTCCAGCTAAATCAATTTTGTCTTACAGTATTCTCGTCAGTTATAAAGCAATGATTGCAGCAAGATAGTTTCTATTTGGGCTAGGATTTTTTAGGACGTATATGACTTCATTCTTTACGGTACATTGTACCTACGTTATGGTACAGGGGGTGCACGTAGCAAAAGGGGGTGTGCTCCTAGGGGGTCCCATTATTACTGTAAAAGCTGTTTTAGAACCCCACTGGGGTTATCAGTATAACCCCACCCAAACGTGGGGTTATATTCGAGGGGAGGTTCTATTAAAAGAAAGTTGTCTTTAGTGTATTTGAGTGTCATTAACCCCAGGTGCACCTGGGGTTCTATTCAAGGGGAGGTTCAAATCGAGGAATGGGGTTATCAGTATTATGTATTACTTCAAGTACAGTAGTCGCCAGTAATTACAAACTCACTCAAATTCCGCATTTGCAAATCGTAGGCGGCTGCCTTGAGCAAGAGCAATGCGGTCATAAAATGGATCGGCAGCAATACACGTCGCCTCCTCTTCAATGGTGCCATGGCTGACAACAGAGCCATCACTAGTTCTATACAGTGATAGATCATGTCCACGAGCAGCAACAACACAGTGGCCAGTTTGGACGAAGATCGGGTGGAAAATTGTCTTGCTGTTATTGTCTTTCGACTGAGATGATTGTCGAAATGTACATAGCGGAGAGGATACTTTGCGTAAGTCGAAGAGGAAAAAGTCGGGGTCAAAGCCAGCTGAGAGCACCAAGTTGTCGTCAGTCGGGTGGAACTGGACACTGTTAATTGCTCGGGAGTGAATACCGCGAATCGCCAGCACATTCGACTGAGTGGCTACTCGTGTATCATATACGCGCAGCACTCGATCGTTTCCACCTGATGCAAAAGTTTGTGGATTGCTTGGTGCGAATCGGACACACTTGACGACGCTTTCGTGCTCGTCAAAGCGTCGGGTGACCTCTAGCACACCGGTATCACTTCGAAAATGAGATAGCACGATTGATGCGTCCTTGGAGCATGTCACAACAGCATCGTTACATACGTCCATGCCAAAGATGCCCTTTTCATGTCGACATGTTTGATTGAATAGTTCGTTTGGGACGTTTAAAGTCGTAGAACTATGATTCAGATCCCACATCTTTAGTGAAGCATCATTCGATGCTGTCAGAAGTACATTGGTTTTGCCGTGAATGCTTCTGGCTAGACTAATCGCAGAAATCCATCCGCTATGTGCTTTGAAAGACATGAGCGGTGGATGGTCCTGGACAACGGTATTCGATCGATGGCACGACTCAGCGAAGGCAAAAATTGACACGTGACCTCCATGCCCACCCGCTGCAACGAGCCCATTGTCGTGAAAAGTTGTAAAAGAAATGGCGTATGCTTTCTTGAGATTAGGATCATACAATGAGGCAGTTGCATCAACTTGAAACCCCATCAGTTTTCCATCAGGATTATCACCAGAAAGCGAGGGAGGCCTCATTTGAGACTCTGTTTTCTCGTCAACAGAGTATCGAAACACATTGGATTCGGTAAATGAAAGAGTGGGTCCCTTCGTCTCTTTCTTTTCTTGCTCAAATAATCGATCTGATCCTAAAACGACATCCCCACGAAGACGCCTGGACCTCCGAACGGGAAGTTTCTCGGTCTTTAAAGGTTTCTTCGTCTGCGGAATTTTAGACACTCGTTCTTTCTGCGCCGTCATCTCTAACTGGGCCGATGTCATCCCTAACTCGCGCAAGAATTTAGCATTCGCGGCCACTCTTTCCAACCGCTTTTGTTCATATTCTGATAGTGTCACAGATGCAGTTGAAGGCATCAAATCGTCATCAGAAGTAGCTTTTCGGCGTTTAATAGGCCGTTTGAAAGTTTCCGAAGTCTCTAACTCCGCTGTAGATTCGCTACCCGAACTTTTAGTCAGCTGCGTCGTAGAGACGTCTGACGAACTAGTTAAAGGCGCGTTCGCATCGGTGCGGACAGGTTTGAAGAAGTCCAGAAGTGTCGGCATGTGACCGCAACTCACTCACAAAAAATGCTTTTTAGAGCAAGGGTGTTTTGTAAGCTTCACCCGATTGGTCATAAATCACTCTTCCCCATCACGCTGTAGCTACTATGGGGGAGAGCCCACTGCCGATGGTTCTTCGCGCCATGCAAGCGCTCTACGGCATGGTGCGTCACCTTTCAATGCTATTTTATGCAATTGATACTCTTATTTATCCTTCTGATGATATTTTGTATTCAAACTTGACCCTTTTTCAATGATTTCCCCCTTAATATCCAGGACGGAGCTGAGCAACAACGAGAAGCGAATGAGTTTCTAAACTCTTTTGTAGCTTCCGATGCAGCGTGGGGTGTCGGTTTCCATTTGCTACAGGATGAGACGTTGAATTTGCCTTCCGAAGCGCTTTATTTCGCCGCCACGATGCTACACACAAAAGTACGCAAGGAATGGATCCAATTATCTGTGGAACATAAGACTGGCATGATGCTGTCGTTGCAAATGTTGATGCAAGTTTTACGAGATGGAAAAAGACCAAGTTTTCACTATGGACCACTAGCGCGGAAGCTCTGTGCCATTTACGCAGTGGTTATGATCTCGTCTCCGGATGACTGTAAAGCTCTGTTGAGTCATTTACTGGAAAGTTGTTCGACAACGGGTGACGCTAAAGATCTGGCATTCTTTCTGACGTTTTCACGCTGTGTTTGTGAAGAAATGAACGATGCAGCGTTGGCGTTTGCCGCCAAAGACACGATGGAGATGCATCTCTTTTCTCTGAGTGGTGATGTGGTGGCGCTGATTGGCAAAATTGTTCTAACCCGTGAAGACCAAAACTCTGCCGTCTCTGCTCTTCATGGTGAAGCCTTGGCATGTCTAAATGTATGGGTACGACGAGCAGGGCTTTCCCTCGCGTCACTGTACGTCAAGAATGAAGCTTTATTGTTGGCGCTGCTCGATGCTCTGCAGTCAAAATCCCGACATTTGCAAGTCTGTGCCGAGATCCTGATGAAACTTATAACAGTAGCTTCTTACCCTACTTCAGGTCAATTGGAAACTACGCTATTAGTTGTGGCGCAAGGGCTGCTTCAAACTCAAGCTGCCTGTGAATCTGCTCTTGTAGCTGAAGAAGAGGAGATTTGTCACGCTCTCACGGATGTGATTTCCACCTTTTGCGAGACTTTTGTGGATTGGATTTTACAAGGTCAACATCCAGAAGAAGCAGTAGCGCTGGGCAAGTTGATGCTGTTTCTCGGTGCCCAGTCTCGTCGACAAATCGCGTCGCTCACACTCGAGTTTTGGATGATTGTTCAAGAAGAACCAGTGGCTTCTCGACTATATTTCTATCAACATGATGCTTTCGTTCATCTTTTCGATGTCATGCTTCAACAATGTTCATTTCCACTGGGAAATGTCGACGATATGGATGAACTAGAGCTCGACGATCTTCGTGCTTTCCGAAGCGGCTTTCAAGGCGTCTCGGATGTCTTGATTGCCATCTTTTCGCTCTTAAAGGACAAATACGTTGCTCGATTGCTTCCTATTCTTCTCTCGGCAGCATGTAACGAGTGGCAAAAGGTCGAAGTTGCTCTCTTTGCTATAGCGACAGTCACAGAAGAACTAAAACAGAAATTAATTGCTGCTTCAGGCAATTCTTCACAGCAAAGTGAGCTGGAAAACATGATTTCTCAAGTATTTGAGGCGATCCTGAGCTCAAAAACCACTTCACATCCGCTGGTAATGACCACAGCGTCACGATTGCTCGGCCAATTTGCGAATTGGATCAATAGCCGAGCTTTACAAGCTCGCGCTTTTGATACAGTTGGAGCAGTTCTTCAGTATTTGACTCACGCCCTTGGAGTCCAAGCCAGTCGTACGAATGCAGCACGGAGTTTTATGCAAATCGCTGTGACTTGCACGCCTTGTCTTGCTGAAATCCAGCCCACGTATCTTGTAGCGAGTGTGGCGTGTTTTGGTCCCTCTATTTCGGGTCAAGGGATGCCGATTTCAGATCGATTAGTCATTGTGGAAGGGCTTGTACGTGCTGCTGCGGTTTCTCCAAACTGTTTAATGATCTTGCACACTGTATTGCAAGACTCACTTACTCGTTTAGACCACGTATTGGAAGAAGAAGAAGCTCTAGGAGCGAATGCTGTCCCAACTCTTGTGTGTAATGAGCTTCAAGTGCTTGGCAAAGTCATGCGGTTCCTCGATGCACCAGAAAGTGTCGCGGGAGGCCAAGACGTGACGAAATGGGCCGTCGAGCAGTTTTGGTCACATTTGGAACCGCTTACTCCACGTTTTGAAGGAAACGAGGAAGTCATGAGTGCGCTTTTTGATCTCTTTGGATGGTGTTTGCAGAGTTTACGCCACGAAATGGCTCCTCAATTGGGTATCATTGCCAGGTTAATTGTCAAAGTGTTTCAAGAGCACCATTTTGTCGCGCCACTCGAGTGTGCGGCTGTGGCTGTCGATGTGTTTGGAAAAAACGCCGACGTGGCAATTGTTGATAGTTTTCGTGACCTTTTGGGTGCTTTGAGTCGCTCCGCGTTTCAATTCTTTACGCTTCATTCGATTACCGAGTCGCCCGATGTCTTGCGTTCGTTTTTCGAACTCGCGTATCGTTTCTTGCTGTTTTGTCCCGCGGCTGTGCTCACGGGAGAGGACTTTGCCGTTCTCATTGAACTGAGTTTGGCCTGTTTAGGGAATCCCGATCGGGCTTCCACGACTGCTATTGTCATGTTTCTCACGTTCCTTCTGAACGAGAGCTCGAATAAATTGACACGTTTCGAGTCGGTGATTCATGCGATTGTATTAGAAGTGGGGCAAACGGAAAAGTGGCTCGATCGGCTCATTCATGCGCTGGCTGCGCAAAGTCCCAGTGTTTTATACGACTCTCTTGGTAAATTATTGTACGTGCTCCTTTCGAGATTTAATGAGTATGAACGGGTGCGAGCAACATTGGAAGAATGTTTAAAGCGAGATGCGCTGGAGCTAAAGGAACTAAAACCGAACGATCGACGCCAAGTACTGCACTTGTGGCTAGCCCTGGCAGCGGAACCATCTCGGTACTCGGAACGTCGCTTTCGTGGGGTTTGTTCGGACTTTGCGAAGGTTTGCCGCAAAGAATTGACCGTTGATACGCTCTACTCGATTGAGTTACCGAATTAGAAGTAAAAATAGGCAGATCACATGTATATTTTGTTGAGAAACTATGTTTCATCATGTTAGTGCTAGGTAACGTTTATAAGTCACTTGAAACAGTAGGTTCCGTCTCTTGAGCCAGTTCGCCAACCTATAGAGAATGACGATAAGTTCACGCACCCCTCGATAGATATTGAGATAGAATCAAGTACGTACGATTGGATACTTTTCGTAGTAAAATTCCTTCGTCTCGACTAATTCCTTGACTTGTTTCTCATCAAAGTCAGAAACGTCGTCGCTGAGATCCTATACAAGTATACAGTCATGAAAGAACGTCATCAATGCACTACTTACTATCCATATTTTGGTTACCTTTTTTTCAAGTGAACCAAGAGCCAAAGCACGCGTACAGGCCTAGTATTTAGCAAAAGAATTCAATCCTGATCCACCCTTTGTCAGTAAAGTACAATATTATGTTACCGTTCCAGCAAATTGATGGTATGCCTGACCCTTGCCGTAAAACTTGGCACCTGACGTCACGTCCAGCACCTAAAGTCGAAAAATTAAAGTTAGCAAATACCGTATTTAGATTTTTTTAGCATCAAGACGCGTACTTTGCCACCAACAGCCAATAGAATGGGTTTTTTCTCATCCGAGCCATCATATCTACAAACCATATGCTTAGTCAGTATACATGACAGTATACATTTCGTAGAAACAGTTACGAACGCGCGAAGCTCCTCCAGCGTATACACGGGCAGTCCTTTGGCCTGCGCCTCTATCTCATTCTCGCGACCTTTTCCACTCAGCAATACAGAGAAAGGATATGGACAACTGTAGCCACTGTTGACGAGATACTGCTCAATCTGCGGCCAGGCAAGTGCGACGATGGCCACAACTAATGCCACGCCGAACAGGAACAGACGACCTAAACCTGCCATCAGGAAAAATTGCAACTGAGAGATCCTTGGTTAGTGTATTTTACACTGTCTCGAAATGACTTCTAGGTAGTACGTAGACTTCACAAGTCTAAAGCAATGAGTGTCGACGTTGACGCGATCTTGTGCAGCCCGGAGACGACCTACACGGCCACATACAACCAGCGCGACTTGCTCCTATATGCGGTGGGAATTGGCGAATCAGATCTGCAATTCACGTACGAATTTGATGACAAGTTCGCTGCCTTCCCTCTTTACCCCGTCTGTTTGCCTTTTAAGGGTCAGTCCCATGACGTGGTACCTTTTCCGCCGGAAACTTTTGTCGTACCAGTCGACGGTATGCCGAGCTTTAATCCAGCCATGATTTTGCATGGGGAACAGTCGATGGAGATTCTACGACCGCTAGATCCTGCGGGTGGCACCCTCACAGCCAAGATGAAGGTTATCTCATTCTATGACAAGGGCAAAGGCACGCTCATGGAGATTCAGACACAGTTTGAAGACGTCAATGGACCAGTGGTTAAGATTATCAGTGGATCGTTTATTCGAGGACTTACGGGCTTTAAGGGAAAAGGACGCAAACTCCCAGATCGGGTGCAGATTCCCCAGCGCCAACCCGATTTTCAGGATGAGTTTAAGACGTCACCTCATCAAGCACAAATCTATCGTTTGTCAGGGTAAGTCTACAGGAAATTCGTGATTTTGAAACCTTTTGGTGTATTGAATTTGTTATATTGCTAGCGACTACAATTCGCTTCATATTGACCCAGAGATGGCCAAGAGTGTGGGCTTTAAGCAACCCATCCTGCACGGCTTATGCTCGATGGGTGTGGCTAGTCGTGCGTTATACAAGCAATTCTGTGCCGGTGATGTAACGCGCTTCAAGTCTATCCGTGTCCGCTTCTCAAGTCCGTGCTATCCAGGAGAAACTATCCAAACCCTGATGTGGCAGGAAGGAAGCGGAAAGGTGCTGTTCCAGGCCAAGGTAAAAGAGCGAGGAGTCATAATTATTGACGGAGGAGAGTTCGTCTTTGAGGGAAGCACGCCCTCGCGGCTGTAGACATTGATAACGTCAACAAGTTCAAGAGCTGTTTTCATCTTTTCATAAGCGTTTAACAAGGAAAGGATATTGTATGTGTTTTCACATCTCACTTTGAACTTGAACATGTAACTTGTAATTTTCCGGTGTTGGAGGCATCATTTCTAACAAGTTTCCACAAAAAACGGACGCCGTTACATTGGCGTGTAATTAGGTAAAAGTTAGAAATGAGCTCCTCGTCTCGTCCTAAGCACATGTCTCCATGGACCAAGTCGGTCATTGCTGGCTCCGTCTCAGGCATGGCGAGCGTCGTGATGTGCCACCCCTTGGACACTATCCGCACACGACTCCAATTATCGCCCCATCGTTTCCACGGCTTCTTCCATTGCGCCAGACAGACCATTCAGCACGAGACACTTCGTGGTTTGTACAAAGGATTCGTGCCTCCATTTTTTTGCCAGGGCTTATACAAGGCCGTCATTTTTACCACTTCATCCACGTTACGCCATGATGTGCTGCCTTATGTGCCGCTTTTCCAGCAAGTGCTTACACCGACAGTGATGTCGTTAACAGCGGGGGCTATCGCAGGAGGTGTGAACGCCTTCTTGGTGACCCCAGTCGAGCTTGTACGCAATCGATTGCAAGTGCAATACGATAATCAAATACAGTCGTGGAGGTATCGTGGAGCTTTTGATTGCATAGCACAAGTCGTGCGCCACGAGGGCATTACGGCCATGTGGAAGGGGCTAACTACCACAATCGTCCGAGACTCATTAGGTGTGGCCTTTTATTTCATGGGGTTTGATTATGCCAAGCAGTACATTGGTGCAAGTGGGAAACTAGGAGAATCGACTACTCTCTTGACTGCTGGTGCTTGTGGCGGCATTAGTTTCTGGGCTGTAGCACTACCATTTGATACAGTCAAGTCTCTAATTCAAGCAGGCGGAAAAAATGGCAAATATGCAGGTTTGGTATCGGCGACGTCACGATTGGTGCGAGAGGAAGGCCCGATGCAGCTCTTTCGTGGCTGGCAAGCTGCCTTTTTGCGCGGCATTCCGAGCGCTGCGGTCACTTTTTGGACTTTCGAACAAACAAGCAAACTTCTTAATCAAATGTGAGCATTATGGCCACAAAAAGCAAGTTTTGAAAGCGCCATCACACGGTACACAGTTAGTTTGGCTTCGATAAATTCGCTTGCGCGCGCCGCAGTTGTGTCGCAATCGAGGCAACTCGCTCCCCCAATCCGATCGCTTTGTCTTTGAACATTTCGTGGATGGAATCTGGGTCCGTCGGGTAGCAAATTGGTGGGAAATCCAACTTTTCTGGATCGTTTCGGTCCAGCGGTTGAAATGGCCCCTCCCCAACGATCGCAGAAGCTCCAAATGCGCTCGTCCAGCGCTCCCCTCCAACAATAATCATCCGGAAGATCATAAGCGAATGTAATAAATTCACCATTGTCAATTCTTCGCCCGCCGAAAGCCCGCCACTTGTAACAAAGACAGCACCAACCTTTCGACTCAGATCCTCGGAAATTGACCAGCTTTTCAAGAACTCAAGCATCTGCAGCCACCACACATCAACAAACAAAAAAGTCCCGTTGACACTTGGTCATATCGTTGAAAGACAGTGTTTTTTAACGTACCTTTGGCTCGACATTTGCATTGACGACGTGAGAGCCTAGAATCACAGCGTCCGCCCACGTAACATCAGCTGCAAACGTCGCATTCTCAACCTTTCGAACTCGTAGCGATGCGGTCTGATTTCCCAGAATGTTACGAATACCACTTTCCACCGATGTCGCGAGTTTCGAAAGGTGTAGGCCCTCCGAGTACACAATCAAGACGTTGGCACTTTCGCCATTGCGTACGAACATGTCGCGCATTTTAGAATGAGGCTGATGCAATAAGCTCGGCGACGGTATCTGATGTGCTTCTAGTTTGATCAATACTTGGCGTGATATGCCAATGACGTGCACGAGACCAATCGTTACGCCTAAACAAAAGAACAGCAGCACCACGTCGGTCGCCCGACGTAATCGCTGGCTGTTGGTGGCATTAAAATGATGAAATTGGGGGCTCACAGGTACACGAGGAGGCCGCAACGGACCCATCTCTCGCCTATGCAGGAGGCCTTGTGATGTCATCTTAGCCATGCGAAATTAATGTGACAGTCGATGTTTTATTGAAGTTAGATATGAGGTGCTGGGATTTTATACTTAATACTATAGAAGTATTATACACCTGTAGTAATAATATTGACTGCTAAGTTTACAGTATCGTACATAAGTATTCTAATTAGTATTGCGATTGTAAATCCATATTTTGCGTCGCTTCACGCCTTTCTAAATGAATCGAAGCGCTCGGACTGATCAGCGATGAGAAAACATCAAGGTACTCAGAGATCTGATGGGTCAAAATCAGTGCTGTCTCCAATGATGAGGCGCAGTTCAAGACGAAGAAGGCAAAGAAGCGAAGCAGAGGATAAATTGGTGACCCAAACACCTACTGCAGCCCTTCGGGCGTATCTGTTGACTGATATTGATGCCAAGATGAACATACCAAGTTCTCATCCTATATTAGGATTCAGTGATAACGACGATTTAAAGACTATCGAAAATGGTAGCCAAGATAGCACTAAAAAAGAGGTGATGCCTGAATTTCATCAGACATTACCTGCTACCGGTAATGTAAATTTTGCACAAAATGAAGAAACTGCTCTACAAGCCGAAAGCCCGTTATCACGCTTTCGAAAACATGTAAGAGCTACTTCGTTCTCTATCGGATATTATATTGACTTTGACGCATTGGTGCATTAATTCAGAAAACGAAAACGGAACCGGCGGTTATGAGTAAAAGCTCAAACCATGTCGCTCTTTCAAACACTGCGACAACTAAACCAACAGAAAAATCACGACGACATTTGGCTCGGTCATTGAGAAAGAAGATAAATGAAGCCAAAAGTTTGCGACAAACGGTTGGAGTCAAAGAAACTTGTACTGAACACCAGACCAAGGATAGACAGAACGAAAGGGTTAAAGGTTCCAAGGAAATGGATCCTGATTATTTGACAGCTAGACATAGTTCCTCTTTAACATTTTCACCGTCTGCATTTTCAACATCTATCCAAGAACATACACCAATTCCACACGAGAAACCAACAATACCATCGTTTCGAGGAAAAACGTCAAAAAGTCAGAAAACTCTTGTTCAGGATTTACAGCCACAAAAGACGGTGTCAAGTATCGATAATGCAATCGTTATGACGAACGCAATTGTATCATTTCAACGCATGTGGCGCCAGAAGCAACTTCACTCTCGAATTCGTCGAAAAGACAAAGTTTTAAATCAATCCGAAGAACCAAAAGCAGATGAAGTGGCGTGTATCAATGACAAAGGATGTAAAGCTGTCATTCCACTATATACCCCGGTGGAAAAAAGGAAAGACCAACTTCAAAAACCCGAGAACCATCAAGCAAAGAGCAACCTAATGAAATGTGAAAGTGCAAACGCTTCTGAAAGCACAGCGATTCTTTATCCATCTTACCATCCGTGGTCAGATCATGATCTAATTCTTCTCGAAGAAGGTCGCCGTATTGGTCAACTTTATGCACCATTATGCAAAAGTGTTTCAATAGATCAAAATGGGGGCACCTTGAAGCGACCCCAACATGTCCTCCAACCAATAAAGACCAGGCAAATTGCATTGAACCGCGAAAAACGTGCGCCAGAGCGACAAGCTCATGATTTCCTGTGGGATCATCGAGTCGTTACATTGGATTCTAACCCCAACGACACAAATTGTATGACATCGTTCGATTTGCTGCCTCTTTTTCCCAATCCCACACGAAGGATACCGCATCGTGGAATGACAATGATGCAACGAAAGCGTAAACCGGCTCGGGTCAATCTAAAATTCAGGAAACCTATCTGGAAATTATCAAAGCGGGGGACTGAAACACGATATTTACGTGTTCTTGTACCAGGTGTCACTACATGTAGAATGCGCCAAGAAATGGACAGTTATGCTGGAGGGAAGGAAGAAATGCGATTGAAACTGGCATCGGATTCACTACATTTTAATACACTAGAAGACAAAACTAAGTTGTCGATGGTTCCTTTCAAGATCTTGGAAGCTGATACGAGCTCCAAAGGGTTTGTAGTTTTCTCTGGATCAGAACGAACATCCAATGATGATTTTCGAAATGACTTGATTAGCCTCGGCGATCTGACATTAGCCAGAAGTTTGTTAGCTGATAAGCTTCACTTTCATCCTGACGAGATCGAGCGCCACCACGACTTTATACCATTGAAAATGTCCGGACCTTTGCTTCATCCAAGTACCCAAACGCTAGTAAAACGAAGACACAAAGAGCCTGCAGTTAAAATACGCGATGAAGCTGGCATCGAACTTAGTGATTTCGAGAAATCTCCTCGTTTAAGTTGTACTCCTTTTATTCGGAATGAAAATTCAAGCGTATCCAATGAGAAAGCAAGTTTAGAGCTTCCAGATCGCAAGAAATCCACAGGAAACCTTTTGAACGCTGGAACTGTTATCAAGAGATCTACTTTTGATGATACGATACTGAGATCGAAAATTAGACATGATCAACAAACTTCTACTACTGGTATTTCGATGACAAACTCACTCGCATCTCGACGAGACGAAGACACGCGGATCGAATTCGTGCGCGTCTTCGATGATTTTATGCGTTGGCTGCGACCTTCGTCCATTTAATTGTGGCCTAATACCACAACATTGTCGTCAACGTTTTCTGTGAATACAGGATATTTAATTTCATATTGATACTATTACTAATCCTATTTTAACGAATCACATTGTTCTGTTCCGTTAAGTTCTGTGTTAACTTTCACACTTCTGAATCGGCGTTATCACCAGTCGTCTATATCATGTCTTCCTTCTCTGTATCTGAATCCGTACCATGTCCTAGCCCCGATTCTTGCTTTATCCAAGAATCTCACGTGCATCGTCCTCGTCAGCCAGAGCCCAAGATCCTTAATTCCATTCTGGACCATGTAGGCAATACGCCACTTGTGCGTTTGAATACAATTGCCAAGAAATCCGGACTGAAATGTGAACTTTTAGCGAAATGTGAGTTTTTTAACGCGGGTGGATCTGTAAAGGATCGTATTGGGAAACGAATGATTGAAGACGCCATCGCTTCAGGCCGGATCAAACGAGGCGACACGCTCATTGAACCAACGTCGGGGAACACTGGCATTGGTCTCGCACTTGCGGCTGCCCTCTATGGATTTCGTATTATCATCACGTTGCCCGAGAAAATGTCATTGGAAAAAGTAGATGTGCTCAAAGCTTTAGGAGCTGAGATTATCCGAACGCCCACAGAGGCAGCGTGGGACTCACCCGAGTCGCACATTGGTGTTGCCAAACGTCTTGTCAAGGAGATTCCAAATGCTCACATTCTGGATCAATACAGTAATCCATCGAATCCATTGGCTCATTATGATGGTACCGCTGAAGAAATCCTCGAAGCTTGTGACGGACAAGTGGATATGATCGTTATGGGCACGGGAACTGGGGGTACATTGTCTGGTACCGCGCGAAAGATTAAAGAAAAGTGTCCAGATTGCATTGTTGTTGGGGCTGACCCGATTGGATCGATATTGGCCGAACCTGATCATCTGAACGACGAGAATCGTCTCAAGTCTTACCAAGTTGAAGGCATTGGCTATGATTTTATACCTCAAGTCCTTGATCGCTCGCTTGTGGATCGATGGATCAAGACGGGGGATCAAGAGTCGTTTTTGTTGGCTCGTCGTCTCATTCGGGAGGAAGGATTGCTGTGTGGTGGCTCGTGTGGCTCTGCCGTCGCGGCAGCGCTTAAAGCCGCCAAGGAACTCAAGGCCGGGCAGCGTTGCGTCGTGATTCTCCCTGATTCGACACGGAATTATATGTCCAAGTTCTTGTCAGATGACTGGATGTATGAACACGGCTACGTGACAGATATGTCCAAGAGTATACTGAGTTCATCGTGGTGGGCCAAGAAGAACGTCTCGGAGCTGTTATTGCAAGCTCCTGTCACGATTACTCCCGATCTCACATGCAAAGAGGCCGTGGATATCTTGAAAAAGGAAGGATTCGACAATCTTCCTGTTGTTGCAAACGACAACTCGATCGTTGGCGTCGTAACGGAAGGCAATCTCATCGCACAGCTCATGCCTGGACGTGTACATCCGACTGACGCCGTCGAGAAGGCAATGTTCAAGCAATTCAAGCAGGTAAGTCCCCAGACGTCGTTGTACGACCTGAGTCGAATCTTCGATCGCGATCACTTTGCTCTGGTCGTCACGGAACAAAAACGCATTTGCAAGGGAGGCGCAACGGAGACCAAATCTGTTATCTTTGGCGTTGTCACGCGGATTGACTTGTTAACGTACATTACGCGTCACAATGTGCAGTAAAGAAAACTCGACATGTAGGTAGACGAGTTGAATATCAGCAATACAACCTGCTATAACGTCTTCTTTTCCCACGACCTTTTGACTCGTATCTTGTGTCTCTTCCTGCATTGATTCAACATGGAGCAATTACCAGCTCGTGAAAAAAGTACTTTTCCTTTGCAAAAGCTTCGTGACGAGTACGAGCGGTCCTTGACGCAACTTCTGGATCATTTGGGCTCAGAGCAAGTCTCGCTAGTACTATCAAAGCGCCTTGGTGTGCTCTTGAACCATGTATTTGTAGACGGCCTCGGTCTCTTAAAGAATCATCATGTCGTGGAGTGTCTAGAGCTCACGGACGACATTTCGAGCATCACAGCAACTACAACAGTCGTGTATCTGGCTTTTGCACGCATAAAAAGTGTCCGAGCAGTAGCCGCACACGCGGAGAAACTCTTAGAGCAGGAAGACGATCATCGTCGACTCGCACTTTACGTGGTGGGTAAATGGACAAGTTTGTTGGACCAAGTTCTGGATAATGGCAAAGTTCGAGGTAGAATCCAGACGGGAGAAGTGGTCATGGGGTTCTTCCCGTTGGATACAGATTTACTCACGTTGGGCTTCCAACGGACTCTATACGAGTACGAAGTAGAAGGAGATTCATCTTCTTTACTCGACATGGCGGCAGCGCTGCAATTGTTGCAGCAAATCTATGGCAACTTCCGTAGCATCAAGTACAAAGGAGAAATGTCGATGGTTGTGCTGAACCATTTATTTAAGTTGAATGAAGAGAGCACAGCAAGTCAAGAGGTACCGACTGGAGCTTCACGATCTCGACTGGATACGTTGATTCTGTTGGATCGTAGTGTGGATTTTGCATCGGTATTTTCGACTCCGTTGACGTATGAAGCGATTCTTGATGAACTCATACAGATTCAAGATGGAATCGTCACAATTTCACCAAAGATCTTTCGGATAGACGATTCAACCAGTGAAAATCCCGTGTCAATGGCGTTAAACTCGAGTGATAGCATCTATCGAGAAATTCGGGACAAACATATTCATACCGTTCCAGAGACTTTAAACGTTCAGGCCGAGGCAATCAAGGAGCAATTTCTGGAATTTCAACGGGTAAGTACTACTGCGACGGCCGCAGAAGTGAACGAGTTTGTGAAAGCGGTCCCTATGATGAAAACGTCTCAACAGTCAATCGAGCAGCATCTCAACTTGCTCGAATATTTAGAGACAACTACATCAAGCAAAGCCTTTCGTGAGTTGTGGAATTTAGAGAGGAAAATCATGGACCAGGTCGATGGCGTGCTCGATTCGATTCAAGATCTCATCTATCGATGCGAAGATCTTGTAAAAGTTCTTCGTCTCCTTTGTCTCTTTTGCGTTGTCAACGATGGACTCGTACGGAAGGACCTGGAGCGAATGAAACTCAACATTGTGAGAACGTATGGCCATGAACTCATTTATTCGTTTCGAAATTTAGAGAAAGTTGGTGTACTATATGAAAAGCATTCCAGTTCTAGTTTTTTTGGCTGGAAAAAGTCTACGAGCTCGTTTCAACATGTGGCACGAGGTCTGTCAGTGATTGATGTGGATATTAACATTACGGATCCAAAGAATGCAGCGTTTGTGACTTCAGGCTACGCGCCAATTTCTGCTCATATTGTTGAAGAAATTTTAAAACATGGCCATTGGAGAGGCATTGACGATGTTATGAGCCATCTCCCTGGACCACGAGCAGAAATGCATCTCGTTGGTTCCGAGCGAGAGATTGACGCAGAGGAGAAGAAGAAAGGCAAGTCAAAGAAGAAGGGTGTAACTGTGGTGGCTTTTGTCGGTGGAGTCACGTTCCTTGAAATTGCAGCGCTGAGGTGGATTGCGTCATTCTGTAAGCGCTGTCTGTATCTATATTATCGGTGCAATCATGTAGACTAATATATTGACATGTTGTACAGACCCGACGGAGCTCGTCATCGTTTCGACGAGTATTCTCAACGGCAATGTATTTATTAAAGAAGTGGTGGAGCAAATGCTGCAAACGACATATATTGACTCCAGTGAGATAGTTGATGGAAAATTGTAATCATTTTTTATCCCTGAACCAGCGGGAGTGGATAGGGAACCAGTTAATGCACAAGCAACGCGGTCAAGTTCAAGTCAAGACGAGAGACCAGTGGGTGCAACGACAGGTGGATCACATGTTGTTAAAGTTTGCAAACGGCGAGGACATGACCGTGATATGTACTAGTACTTCAAGAGGTATGTGTCATCTTTAAAATTATTTTTAGTGACATCGCTGCAAAATCTTCAGCCAATCAAGTGGTGTATCTTACGCTGCCTACCGGCGCTTCTGATTGGCTTACTATTTGAAACGCTTTCTACTGTGAGCTTATCTTGTCGACACCATCATGGCCTCTAAAAATCTGACGCATTCAATAGTCGGTCTAGGCAACCCGTTGCTCGACATCTTGGTCGACGTGACGCCCGAATTCCTGACCAAATATGGACTAAAACTAGACAATGCTATTCTCGCCGACGAGAGCCACGCCCCAATGTTTGAGGAGCTTCAAACGCTGAACCCCGCGTTTGTTGCTGGTGGTGCCACCCAAAACAGCATTCGTGTTGCTCAGTGGATGCTCAACAAGCACAACAAGAATGCCACGTCTTTCTTTGGTAGTGTAGGTAAGGACGCGCACGGTACCAAGCTCCGCGAATGCGCATTGGCCGATGGCGTCAATGTATCGTACTTGGAGCATGCCGACATTAAAACGGGCACATGTGCTGTATGCGTCGTAAACTCAGAGCGTTCCCTTGTAGCTGATCTCTCGGCTGCCAACCACTTCCATCATGACCACTTGGCCAAGCCCGAAAGTCAGGAAATAATCAACAAAGGCCAGTTCTTCTATTCGGCTGGATTCCATCTCACAGTCTCTCCCACGGCTGTCATGACGCTTGCCAAGCACGCCAACGACAATAACAAGGTCTTTTGCATCAACCTCTCGGCTCCCTTCATTGCTGAATTCTTTAAAGACCCTTTAATGGCCGCGATAGCCTTTGCCGACTTTGTTTTTGGAAACGAGAGTGAAGCGAAAACGTTGGGTAAAGTGCAAGGATGGGGTGAAGACATTGAGGAAATTGCCCTCAAGACTGCACAACTCGAGAAGAGCAGCGACTCTCGCTGTCGCACGGTTGTCTTCACTCAGGGTGCTGATCCTACAGTCGTGGTCCACGAGGGCAAGGTGCACACGTTCAACGTGCCGAAAATGGCAGCCTCTTCCATTATTGACACCAATGGTGCCGGTGATGCTTTTGTTGGTGGCTTTCTCTCCCGTTTGGCGCTAGGCCTGCCTTTAGAGCAGTGCGTAAACGCCGGACACTGGGCTGCCCAAGTCGTGCTTACTCGCTCGGGCTGCACGTTCCCAGAGAAGTGCGACTTCCAAGAGTAAATAGACTTTGTCAGCGCGTCACGGATCTCCTCCTCATTGCTGTATCCAAGTAAAGCTGACAGTATCACCGATTAATAGTCTTATTGCTACAACTTTCTAGGGCTCTCTCCACAAAAATAGACAACTGCTTCGGCGTTCTGTTCATTAAAAACTGTTGCTTTAACTATGTAGTTGCTTACCGTTTTCGCTAATCTTGTCCGTCTTGGATGCACAATTATAGTAAGCAGTAACTTTGAGCTCGAGTTTCTCTCAGTAGTACAATTCCAAGTCATGTGTGCTTCCAAATCGTGCGGATATCAAGGATTCAAGTCGTTTGCGATGCAACATTGCCCTACGCTTAAACCGGGCGAATCATATGAGCAACGTGCCACCAAGTTTTCGTCCATGGGCTCCAAAATCGTTGCTCCATCTAAAATGAATCGGATGGGAAATCACGCGTACGAGTCGGTGGCCATGCAGAATGGACAGCAAGTGCAGCCTGAACACTACCGAGTGCCCGATCGTCGTGGTGTGGGTATAATTAGCCAGAAAACCCCTATGTTGAAGCCTTTCATTGCTACCAGCACTTATATGCACGATTTCGCAGCGTTTGATCATGAACGTAAGCGTATACTTAACGTGCAACTTGAAAAGTATGAAAAAGCGTTTAAACATGTTGAAATAAGCAACAACGTGCACGACCATGGCGCTATTATCCAGTTTAGCCAAGTGCGAGAAGTGCTGGAGCTTGCACTTGGCAACGCTGTGGCTCCTCATGTGATTGCCATGTTCATTAATTATTTAAATCGTCGCGGAAATTCGCGTAATCACATCACCTGGAGTCTTTTTAGTGAAGCGGTAGACCATGTTCACAGTCTGTTAAATCAAGAATTAAACCAATTCCGGACGAGTTCAGACTCTGAAAGCGTTGCCGAGAAGCAACGGAATGATTCGCTTGTGCGTACCTCGACACCTGCAAGCAGCCATCAAATTGACTTTGGGAGATATGGAGACTGTCCAAGAGATCGGCCATACGTGCGCAAACGTGGGATGGCATCAACAACAACAGACTTAAATCAAGGGACTAGTCGTGCCACGTACCAGGTACCGGGCTATGGAGGGTTTATTCCGCGTACATTGCACAGTGCACCAGCTGTGGCTCAGAGCAATGGAGAGGTCTTGCATCCAGTTCCCCAAAGTGACCTCCGTCTTTTCCATACTGACAACATTCCAGGGTACACAGGGCACAAACCGACAGACTGTGCCAACTACCGTGGCGAATGCCGAGCTGGAAGTGATCGCAAAACGACAACGGGTGACTGCTATTAGACAAGAAGGTGGTCCGGGTTTAAAAGCTAGTAGTTTCAAGGTCTAGAAACAGCCACAAGGGCTGATGAATCTACCACTACGACTTGGATTGTTTATTCTTTTTGTGTTTCTTTTGCTGCTGCTTCCGGGTACCTCCTTTGCGCTTTTTGGAACTATCGTCTTTACCTGTAGCTTCGTTTTCACCCTCTATTTCAACGACCACATGCGGGACTCCAGCTGCAGGGACAGTGTTCGTCGCTTTCCTCACCTTTTTGGTTTTCTTAACTTTCTGGGTCGTTACCTCGCCTTTGGCTTCTTCAGCACTAGTTGTGTCACTTCCGATCACCACCGAAAGACAAGTCACACGAGGTTTCGTAAGAAGCACCGTAGAGGCTATTGGCTCGACTGCCTTGTTTGATTCTTCGGGTGATGCTTCATCCAACACGAACGAGGAAAAATCCCAGATCTGAAACGTGCCATTCGACGTAGCGAGCACAATCCAAGGCAGCTCGTCCTCGCCGTGCGGATAAACTACTTCGAGACACCTAATACGAGCGTCAATGTCCTTGTTTTTTATCTTTCCAACCAATCTACATTACCAGCATCACATTTTAATCACGCATTTGTTAGAGTGATTCCGTCTCAAATGCCATGAAGAACTGCAAGATTCTGGCAATGGATGCTTACGTTCCGTTGCTCTTCCATATATAAAGCACTTTATCATCACCACCGCAAACAATATAGTCATTCGTCGCAAATACGGCGCAGTGAATCTTCTTTGTGTGTTCCAGCGTCCCCAGCAGCTAATCAATCAATCATCAGCATATTGGACCGTCCGTCACTAAGCGAGAACAACTTGGATACAATTGGATTCAAACTCACCTCGGCGTTCATGTTAAAAACTGAAACTTGTTTGCCAAATCCAAGCGCATAATGTGAGCCTTGTTTCGAGATCATAACGAGCTCCGCCTCCTTTTCCAAACGACGAATAAATGCTATACGGCCTTTCACGAGGTTCCATAAACGAAGTGTACGGTCGCGCGCCACTGAAAAGCACAATTTTCCACTTGGATGCACTGCAATCGCATTGATTTCACCTCTATAATGTATCATCAAAGACGACGATTTACCCTTCCAAACCTTGTCATACTTTTTATAGCGGCACGTACTTGTGACCACCGAGAATATGCAAACAATTCCAGTCTGATGTACGCCAGATGCAAATGGAATTGTCCGCGCTTCCGCTCAGCACGTGGCTTTGCCCAAAAAACTCTAGGCTTGTAATCGCACCATGTTGCTCCATCAGACTACCAACTTCCACGCGCTTGTCGACATTATAAATCCTGCATGTTAATAAGGCACAATCACGTGTTCAAATATGTCGTCGATTATGATTAAGCCATTGCAATTGCTAATTACGCACTTGATCATCTCGTCGCTACTGCCCGAGAGTAGCGTCTTGCCTTGCTTAGCTGCCATCAATGCAACACTTTTGATGGATTCCGAGTGCGCCGCGTAGCCAAAAGTAATCTTCATATTTGTCTTCTTGCCTTTGGCTACGATGGGGCACTCCCATCCATATAACAAGCCTTCATACGTTCCAGCTACGACGCGGATCATGTGGTAGTCAAAAATTCTGTTGGTGGTGAGTATAAGTATTACAGTAAGTTACTATTATCAGTTAATATAATAATAGCAATTCTTATTAATAATATTTCATGCAAAAATGTGACTAGGACTCGACTGCAACATGTGACGTGTGAGAATTGCCGATGGGTGTATTTATTTTCAAGGTTTCTACTTGGGATCGAACGGTGACGTATTTAGTAGCAAGCGTTGAATATGATGCATTTGTTGCTATATCGTCTGGACTTCATAGCGAAGTGAACTTTCTCGAACCATACTTTCTTTAGAATCACAACGGGCAAGTCCAGCATCAATTTTCTGAATTCGATTGTAGACAGAACGACAAAAGCATGGACATGAACTCGGACACGTTGAGGGCCAATCGCAATGACGAAAGTAGCTGCTCGGCGATGGGTGGGATGCACCAACGCCGACTGTCCCTATCAGCAAAATGGGCCAGTGATAAATCGTTGGCCATCGAGTATCTACGCCGACAGCGCGTAAGCAGATAAATATTTGACAGCAATGGTGATCGCTTAGTAGTTGCACGACTGACTTAGGTTGATTATAGGATGTGATGACGTGGATTGAAAGCGTCTTAAAGCGTGAGTTGCCGTCCACGGACTTGTTTGAAGCACTCAAGTCGGGTGTAGTACTGCGTGAAATGGTACGATGTTCTACTTTTTTGCATTCAAAACGGCGTTGCAGACGATTTTATAATACATGCATGGTGCAAAATAGATGGAGATTTTATTTCCTCAAGCTTCGAATTGTATGTCACCGATCAGCCGCAAATACTCGTTGCGGATGGCTCCTTGGAAGGAGCGTGAAAATATTTCAGTGTTCCTGAGGCAATGCAAGTCGTACGTTCTCTGTTGATTGACAAAGCTGCAAGGAAATACTGTTTAACATTACATGAATAATTTTTACAGGATTGGAATGGTCGATTTGTCACTATTTTGCACAGACGACTTGTATGAAGGCACGAATATGGTCCAGGTGTTATTCTGCATACAGCATTTCATGATGTTCTCGGAACTACACGCAATCCAACGCTTCAAGCGTGTCACTACGAGCGAGCCAGCCGAATTTTCGAACCAAGAGGTGGGGATTTGTTGAATATTGATTTCAATTGAATTGAGGACCTAATAGTGATTTTATCTCAACGTTTAAGGTGGAGCTGGCGATGTCGAAAATTGAACGAGCTGGAATGGATGCGACAGCCTTCAAGGGTTTGATCTCTTTTGATAGTTCATTAGTTGTACCAAAAACAATCGGAGATTACGAAAAAGAGACAAGCGTGAGAGAAGGAATCAGTGTGCTGTCGAAGGAAAAGAGCCCTGCTAATATCAATGAAGGGAGACCCGAGAAAAGTTTGTCATTCGAAAAGGATAAGCTTGAAGTAAAGACCGAGGTATGCAATCAAATGTCGGAAGACAAGCAGGATGTTGACAATCCAGCTGATTGGGACGATGTCCATCCCGAACAGGAGGATTCTGGATGCGATGAAAAAGAACCGATTCCGTGTGAGGATACTTCCGTTTTAGTTGACGATACGAGTATCGTCGACTTGCCGTCAGCACAGAATCAAGAGATACTAGAAATCATTCAGCTAGTAATCTCGGAGATGGCTGCCGAAATTGAAGAGGCTGTGACGCAGTCAATGATGGAACAGTATGTACCTACCGCTCCTGCAACAGCGTTTGAAACACCCGATGAACAAAAAACCATTCCTTTAGAGGAATCAGTAGCACCAGAGATGACTATTCTTTCGACTATAGACGTGGAAATAGACGTCGCAACTGACAGCCAAGAGAATAGTGAAATGATTCAAGTTGCTGCTCCTGACGTCGAGTCAGATGGCACAACGACAACAGTGAATGAGGCCAATATCGAATTGAACCGATCATTGAATCATACGTTGTGGTTGATTTTATATATCCAATGAAGTCGACTGACATGGTAAGCACTCAATCGCAGCAGAAATGGCAGGAACGCGAGTAGATACACACAACCGCGGTAGTTTTGTTGATGTACATTAGCATTGCAAAAAATTATCTGACTCCTGTCTAATTATTGTGTAGGAGAAATACACAACCGACTGGGAGAGATTTTAGATGCTAAAGCAATGCTAAGTGTCATGTGCATTTGCAGATCATGTAGACTGCTGGTGATTGGAATTTAGTTTATTCGTGCGATTTGTGAATTCTTTTGATTTAATTGCATGAAATCATATCTTGCGCTCTCCATTAGTTGCAGCTTTTTCAACTGAGTGTATAACGCTTCGCAACCATTTTAATATAAGGCCGCGACGGCTAGTTGCTGGAACAAACCAGTTGATCTCCTGAAATTTCGATGCAGGGTGTTTCATTCTGCTTGAAAGATAAAATGAGGCTCTTGAACTCTTCAAATACTACTAGTGGTATGAAAGCTTAGCAAGACATCGATAACATCCAAAGAAATTTTATCTTCGAACAGCAAACAAATACTGCTAGATTAGCGTCGAGATCACAAAAGCGTGCTCAACCAAAACGACGATTTACCTTCATGCTCTTGAATCTGATTGCAAAGTTCTTCCATCGAAAAATACTTAAGTAATATACATGTATGTGTCAGCAAAAAAACGATGAATGATTGATTACTCATTCATGTAGGCTGTTACCGCAAGCTTTTCGTGCAGACGATGCTCAATAAACGTTTCTACGAAACATAAGAGTTAGTTGGAAGGTTTTATCGGTTTGTCTTGTAGACAACATACCGATGAGATTGGTGTATTGCTGGAAAATGTCCATGTAAATGAGTTTGTTTTCGGACACATGCTCGAAAATCTCTAAATTTCCGCCACAAACGATACAAAATATACATATTCAGGAAGCATTTTTTTTTTCGTAGTCACTGTGAGGTCCTTACCACAATTATTGCGACAGAAGTCACTCTGCATGTTAACAAACTCGGGATCGATCAGAATATCTTGGAGCACCCCAATCATTTCGTCCAATTTGGCCTCTTCGGTATTTTCTTCACCAACGTCAGCGTCAAAAATTTCTTCTTCATCGTCATTTCGTGCCAGGTCCGTCATCTCAGGTTGATTCATTGTTTATCTATCTTCCACTGCATAAAGCATAAACATCGTTAACAGGAATTAATCCAAGATAATGATCGCTGGGACTGCACATACGTTTTTTTGCTATTTAAGCGAGAGAGTGAGTAGAGAATAAGAATTTGCCTTATAGGGCATGTCGCTGTAACCGACAGCAATATTATTGAAACCGATGGTGTCCTATACTAATTAGGGCTTAGAAAATGTATGTCGAAGAGTCAGACTACCTGATAAACATGATAATACAATTGAATCGTCTGTTAGAGTTATTCCATCAACCAATCACAAGACCGGAATATGAAATTCTTTTTAATTACCTGATAGACAGCGCACGCCCGACGACCGAGACGTTCCTCTGCGTTACTCTCTCGTTGGGACGCCGTTTGCCACACTTCCCGATATGCGCAAGAACGGGTGGGAAACACCGTTTCACTTGTTGCAGCTAGTCACTTGGTTGATCTTTCCGGCAGTCATGGCGCTTTTTTTCGTCTTCTACACGCCCGTGTTGAACAAGACACTAGCCATTGTTTTCAGCATCCTATACACCGCCGTTTCTCTCTTCACAATAGTGTCGGTGGCTTTATGTACGGGTACCGACCCGTCAGACGACTGCATTATGAGACCGTCGGTAAGTACCGCATTTCAGCGTTTCTAAACATTGTCAGGGCTTTTCTTGACTACTCAGGTGCTACGTAGACGATAACGGACGCTACAGATTCTCGCCCCGACAACAGAGTCTACTGCAATGTTTGCATGAAATATGTGTACGTCGGATTTACTGTAACGCCAGGAAGAAGGCACTTACGGATGTTGCTAAATGTGTTCTAGTAACAATCAGAGTCGACATTGTCGGCTGTGCGACAAGTGCGTGGATGTGTTTGACCACCACTGCAAGTGGCTGAACAACTGTGTTGGCAGGAAAAATTACCGTTACTTTTTGGGCTCTGTCGTAGGCGCTTCGGTGTCATTAATTGTGCAAATTGCGGTGGGAATTTATATCGTCGTGGAGCTTTACTCGAATGAGGACGATTTACAGGGCCGATCAGCTACTAGTTATGGCTGTTCAACCGAAAAGGACAATGTTACAGGACTCTGCGTTGACGGAAAGTATCACATCTCGCTACAAGCGCTCCGAATAGTTCACCTTGTGCTGCTGGGATTTTTGAGCCCGTGGTTGTTCATGATCGGACAACTTGCAGTCTTTCATTTTCATCTGTGTACGTTTTTTAGTACAAAAATAGCAACTAACACATACTAACGCCCTTTTAATATGGATACATTTATATACAGGCATTGAGAAGATTACAACTTATGACTACATTGTCCGCCAACGCAAGCGGAAAACGACCCAGGAAAGACAAAACGCCGTACGTATTCACCCAATTGATCGTAGTCAAGTCTCGATGACAAAAACAAGTTTTAGCATCAAAACTATTGTCACGTGATTTAGCAATACCACTTCTATTTATTTTCATGTCTAAATCTTATTTCTTATGTTATGGTCCATTTTGTACAGATACATGTACCATGGTGGAAAAGATGTTGCCAGAACAAGCCTGGTTCTGATTCTGCGTTTGACAATTCGAAACCCAGTGTGAACCAGACTAGTGACTCGCGTATGTCCGGTGAAAGTATGCGCAGCATGGAAGAAGAAGAGCTTGCAGCTATCGAAGCAGAAGTAGATGACAGTTTGGAAGTACTCAGCAATCAAAGCGGTGAAATCCGTGAACGCAATAGCAGCCAGCGTGGAAGTAGCCTGTATCGCAAACAGAGGAGCAGTAGTGGTCCCAAACGCGGGTTTGGACTTCACGTCGATCTGGCCCAGCAGCGAAGCGGTCCAACTAAAGTCGACCCAAATGGTGACGTCTGTACTCCAAGATCAGAGAGTGGCGACACAAGCTATTTGGCGGCGCCATACTCTCCTGTAGCTACTGCTTCGCAATTATCACCACGCTCTGGTGCTGGCAGCGCTTATTTTTCTAGCTCACAGGATAACATGGAGATGCGCGATGCTGACAAGTCCACGAACGAGCCTCTTCCCGCATAGCGGTTATCCCACGATTCGTCTAAGGTCATGTCTGGTCAGCCTCCTGTTGATTTACCGTCAGGATGTAAGTACTAAGTACGCGCACTTAGCATAAATGCGTCGCTAATTTATTGCTCGTTTAGTGGTGAGGGGAAATAGTAGCAGCATGTGAGGACGACATCTTCGAGGAAGAACCACTGACTGGCAATTTAGCTTGGACAAAGTCGCAAGTATTTATACACATAGGGCAGGCTTGGACGACCAGTAGCCCAGCGAGCACATACGAACTGGTAATTTTTTTTGAAAAAGTTATTGTTTGAGTAAAGAAAACAACGGGATTGTATCGTAGTACAGCCTACAACATTGGAAAAGTCCCTTAAGCGTTAGGCACAGCAGTGACCTTGAAATTCTTGGCGTCATCATCGGCGCCGATGTTAACGTGCAGTACGTCAACAATGCGATCGACATGGGGTGTGTACAGCGTTTTCCCAAGCAGTCCATTGTCCGTCCCGTGCTCCACCTCCAACGAAGAGAGCGCAGCTACAGCTTCCCACCCTCCCATGTCGTATTCGTGCTCCTTTAAAATTGCCTCTGCACCAGGAGCCAGCTCACACGTCTCCTGGATCTTTGGTTTGCCCATAGCCTCAAACTCCTCCGATCCAAAAGTGGCAATAACCTTCACAGGATGCGACGTTGAGTTTTTAAGAGCTACCGATTTAACGTAATGCGGAACAGGAGCCATCTTCAATTTGAACTAGGGAGGATAAATTTGATTATGAGAACGTTGATTGAAGTGACTTTGGATTTGCGTGGTGTAGTAAACATCATATTGACACACATTCTTTTCTGTCATACCTGTAACATACCGTACATTATAGAGCAACTCCTGGACACATTTCGCCGACGTGCAAAAGGGAGCCTATTAATCGTGTGCACAGCCTTCAAATACGCTGACTCTCGATATCTCTGCACTGTTTATAAATGGCCCGTAGCAAAGAGCAGTGGAAAGCGCAGCAGCTAGCTTTGCAAAATAAGACCCAGTCAAAGAATGTACACAATATGAAGAGATCAGCACCGTGTCCACCCAACTGGAAGCCTTCAGTCTCTCTTCAGAGTTCCTCGTTACGTCACTTGGGTCCAAATAGTGGCACCTCATCTTCTTATTCTTCTCTTGTGGCTACACAAACGCAAGCTCAACCTCCAAGTTGCAGCTCGTCCAGTCAAGTGATCGACTTAACTCTGGATGAAGACGAAGATGAAGAGGATGAGCCAATGGAACCTCCAGCTGCTCCACTGCCTGTAACTACTTCACCAGTCGTAAGATCTGTCGCTCCTGACACTTCCAAGTCGCATCAGCGTGAAGGTATTGACATTAAGAAAACGCAATCAGTGCAACAAGAGGCGACAAAAGTAGGAATGTCCATGGCGTTAGCAGAAGATGTTGAGTCAGACGTGGACGAAGAGTGGCCTATTCTACCTGCTGCATCGGGTCTGCCGGTGCCGCCTCTGTCCATAAATGATCAAGATGAGTCGCGCGAGAGCGTGAAAGTGACATTGAATGATAAACAGGATGGAAATATCACGGTACAGAATGACGAGGTCGAAACGAGTAAACTACCAATACATTTGCCGCCATTGTGCGACGCCGAAGAGAATGAAATGGAGACCACAGAGAACGAAGAGCTTCCACATGAAGCATCGAACGTTGTTGCTGCGAACTTAAGCACGACGTCCGATCAAGTTGATACTCTCGAAGATGGCGAAATTTTTGAAGAAAGAGAGACTCCGATAGCGACAATACAACTAAAAAGACCAGTGCTTAACTGTGGCCCTGGAAATATGCGTTTAGTAGGCGAAAGGGAAGCTCGAACGTATTTACGGAACAAGAAGCAGAAAAAACGCGGAAAGAAAAAGACAAAACGAAAGCTGGACGCAATGCAAATGATGCCTATCTTGCCAGGGGAATTGCATCCCGAGTTTGAGCGAACGGGACGCCAGCGACAAGTATTTGTAGATCCCCAACAATATTCACTTGAAATGACGAGGAAGATTCCAAGAAGTGATCCAATGGGCGTACATCATATATTCCAAGATACGCCGCCAACTCCTGTACGAGCTGGAGCTTTTCAACGACCACATATGTCCCAACAACGATTATATCCTTCGCCTGCACCATTGTACGGAAACAGCCAGATTTTGCGCGTAAATCGTCAAGGCAGCATGGAAATGTTCAAAGGAGGGCCTGAGCCACCCATCCATACGATATTGAGCGTACCGATGCACGGTGGGTTTAAATACAGACAGGTATCAATATCTTCATCTCCATCGATGGCAAAGAATGGACCTGATTTCTCGTTGCAGCCTACCGTCAGCAGTTCATCTCGGTTATCTTCTGTGTCTACTCCAATTCCTGCTAAATCCATAAACTCTGATGTTGTTAAGGAGCGGGTGGTGTCCGAGGAATTCGACCTGGATAGCCTTCGAGCAGCTGCGCTCCGCACAAAGGCGATGCGTTCTCAAAAGACAGTGAACTCGACAACTCAATCGATCAATGAAGCTCAACAGCTGACTTCATCTCTACCTTCTTCTAAAGAGGTGGCACCCAGCGTCGAAGAGCTGAACAATTCTAAATCTCCTGAAATCGATGAACTACGTCTCGAAATTATACGATCAATGGAAAGAAAGCGAAACCTATCTGTAAATGCTAAGGCTTTAAACAAACCTTCGCCACCAAAGGCACAAGTAAGTGAAGCGGACGCAATGATGCAGTCAGAGGAGAATCGAATGGATCAGGCTATTACGGACAATTCTTCAGCTTCTCAAGCAAATCTAAATGTGACAAAAGGATTGTCGGATATTACACTATCAGATACGCCAACTGATGCCACTATTCAGTCTATAGCCTTGACGAATGAAGGAGAAATGAACTCGACACAACAACAGCAAGCAGATAGAAGAACGGCGTTCGTGGAGTTGGCTGAAGATCCAAAGCAAACTGAGGATCGAGGAAAAGAATTGGTACCAACTCCAGAATTTCGCCCTTTGACCGCAAGTTCGCAGTCTCTGGTGATTCAACTCAACTCGGAAGACTTTTTACCGCGAAACGATCGAAATGACACACGGGCAAACGCTGCGTTGTCCAGCAGTTTACAGCATGCAATCAAAGAAATGAGGCGAAAGATTGCTGAACGTGAAAAGGAGCAGATAAATCGGTCGCTACCGAGCGCTGCAAGTGGATTGTCGAAGGGATCGTCAAGCTCATTATCGTCATCCTCGTCTTCGGTTCCGAAAGAAAAAGTGACTCATTCTATTTCTTCTCAAGTGATTGTTGGAGGAAGTTTGTCTACAACCGAAAGCGTGGAAGAGTTATCGACTAATAATGAACTCGAGACCGAGCTCAGTGCACCAGCTGAAGTACAATCAGGGAAGAAAACAAGTGAACAAGTTGCAGTGTTGGCATCTGAATCTGACCAATTTTCAGCTACGAAAGCAGTGGAAGTGGAATCAGCAGCAGCAGTTTCTCAATTATCTTCGAAACCAGCATTGGAGCTACGGTCACAAGGTGTTACTTCAGGGGTCAGTAAAAGTTTCGATACGCTCCTTTTGTATCCATCAGTGCTTACCATACAACAGTATGGACAAAAGTGGAGACGGAATCTGCGTTAAGAATTGTTTCGTTGCCTGTGGCAGCGAAGTAACGCTGAGTGCGGGTGAGTCTTGTCGTTGAACCAGCACTAATTGCTTGTGTGTGTGTGTTTCTTGTGATGTTGCTTCTACGTCAACAGGGCGGTTCAATGATTACTGATGTAACTGATGCCGAGAATGCTATCATTACTGCTACTTTTCGAAACGATGAAGTAGTTTCTGGAGACCAACTCGATTTCAACGCAATACGAGCAGAGTACGAGCAATGCGTTAGCGAATACAAGGAAGCCGAGAGGCAGATTGTACGACTGTCGAATGAAATGGCCCACCTTGAACAGCAATTGGCTGTGGGATCTCTGGGACAGAAGGAAGCTGAAGATGCAACCAATACCACTAATTTGGTGTAAGTTTTCTGTAGTCAACGTCTTCCCTAGATGCTGACTCGATGCTGTAGTTGACAGAGCATCTTAGAAACGACGTTAAGATGAAGAAAACGGATCGAGATAGCAGCAGGCGAATGTTGCCTTGAAATTATACCGAAAGACGGTGATGTAGACTAATGTTTATGGCGAAATTGGCCTCTTGGACACACGCCAAGAGAGCACTTTTCATGCCGATGAGATTGTTTTTACTCAGGCAGTGGAGACAGATGATTAAGTAGTTTGCATATATATACTTGACATCTATTTATACAAGTTTTCAAAAATAGAGCAGTACTGAAGGCCGAGGCCGTTCCGGACCGGCAGACTGAAAAAGAGGCCGTTCCGGAACGAAAAGAGGCCGTTCCGGACGGCATAGTACCAAAAAAGGCCGTTCCGGCCAAGTTTCTCGAAATAACTCTCAAGTCAACTATTTCAAGTCTATTCCAACAGTAACCCTTTCCTGACGGAATGGGAAGAAATTTCCTATCGGATTTTGAGTAATCTCCTGGTGAAAAAGCTAAGTGAGTAAGCAACAGGAAAGAAGACAAAGAAAGATTATGGAGTAAGGCAAGCCCCCGCAACAGTACAAGGCACGGCGAAAGGGGTACGGATACACTCCGAGGACGATTAACACAGCAGACAAGAGAAACGGCGGAGAAGCCTTATAGCACAAGAGCTAAATACCACTGTCCAGTGGCACCGCCGATCCAAGTAGCTGACTTAGAGCGTTTAGTGCTCTACCGAAGAAACAAAGACGCATTGAAGGCTGATATATGGTAGCAATTTCGGGACATTTGTGAAGTAAGCCAATGGATTAAGGACGGAAGCAGCATGTCGGCATAAATGGATGGCGAAGCGAAAATTTGAAAATTGGGATGAAGAAGAAATAAAGTGGATAGAGAGTATCAAACGCCGGAAGATGCTGAATAAAAGACAATGGCTCGCTGATTATAACAAGAATTTTCCTAATAATCAAGGGAGGCGTACACTGGAAGCAATGTCGTATAAATTACACAATATGGTGACTGAAGATACAAAGGGTGCCGGGGGTATAACAACTAAAGATGATAACGTATGTTTGGCACCATCGAGATGGATAAAAGAAGAGGATGAAGTACTATTGGTCTCGATGAAGAAGGGAAACAAGGATTTCAAGTCTATCAGGCGACAATTAGAGCTAATGAGACTAGAACAAAAATGGCCCACAACGTCTCGTACAGTGGTGGCTGTGAAGAAGCGGATGAAACGTTTACAAACCAAGCAAACGATAAAAAGCCGAGAAGTGAAGTATTGGGGAGATGAGCAAGCGAATGCATTATTACAAGCCGTCATACAAGGCAAACCAAGATATGCAGTGTGTCGCAAGATGTCAACGGAAACAGGAATTCCTTGGCGATACATTTAATGCCCGATGGGCAGCTTACACTTCTTCTCATGTGGCTACACAAACGCAAGCTCAACGTCCAAATTGCAGCTCGTCCAGTCAAGTGATCGACTTAACTCTGGATGAAGACGAAGATGAAGAGGATGAGCCAATGGAACCTCCAGCTGCTCCACTGCCTGTAACTACTTTACCAGTCGTAAGCTCTGTCGCTCCTGACACTTCCAAGTCGCATCAGCTGGAAGGTATTGACATTAAGAAAACGCAATCAGTGCAACAAGAGGCGACAAAAGTGGGGATGTCCATGGCGTTAGCAGAAGATATTGAGTCAGACGTGGACGAAGAGTGGCCTATTCTACCTGCTGCATCGGGTCTGCCGGTGCCGCCTCTGTCCATAAATGATCAAGATGAGTCGCGCGAGAGCGTGAAAGTGACATTGAATGATAAACAGGATGGAAATATCTCGGTACAGAATGACGAGGTAGAAACGAGTAAACTACCAATACATTTGCCGCCATTGTGCGACGCCGGAGAGAATGAAATGGAGACCACAGAGAACGAAGAGCTTCCACATGAAGCATCGAACGTGGTTGCTGCGAACTTAAGCACGACGTCCGATCAAGTTGATACTCTCGAAGATGGCGAAATTTTTGAAGAAAGAGAGACTCCGATAGCGACAATACAACTAAAAAGACCAGTGCTTAACTGTGGCCCTGGAAATATGCGTTTAGTAGGCGAAAGGGAAGCTCGAACGTATTTACGGAACAAGAAGCAGAAAAAACGCGGAAAGAAAAAGACAAAACGAAAGCTGGACGCAATGCAAATGATGCCTATCTTGCCAGGGGAATTGCATCCCGAGTTTGAGCGAACGGGACGCCAGCGACAAGTATTTGTAGATCCCCAACAATATTCACTTGAAATGACGAGGAAGATTCCAAGAAGTGATCCAATGGGCGTACATCATATATTCCAAGATACGCCGCCAACTCCTGTACGAGCTGGAGCTTTTCAACGACCACATATGTCCCAACAACGATTATATCCTTCGCCTGCACCATTGTACGGAAACAGCCAGATTTTGCGCGTAAATCGTCAAGGCAGCATGGAAATGTTCAAAGGAGGGCCTGAGCCACCCATCCATACGATATTGAGCGTACCGATGCACGGTGGGTTTAAATACAGACAGGTATCAATATCTTCATCTCCATCGATGGCAAAGAATGGACCTGATTTCTCGTTGCAGCCTACCGTCAGCAGTTCATCTCGGTTATCTTCTGTGTCTACTCCAATTCCTGCTAAATCCATAAACTCTGATGTTGTTAAGGAGCGGGTGGTGTCCGAGGAATTCGACCTGGATAGCCTTCGAGCAGCTGCGCTCCGCACAAAGGCGATGCGTTCTCAAAAGACAGTGAACTCGACAACTCAATCGATCAATGAAGCTCAACAGCTGACTTCATCTCTACCTTCTTCTAAAGAGGTGGCACCCAGCGTCGAAGAGCTGAACAATTCTAAATCTCCTGAAATCGATGAACTACGTCTCGAAATTATACGATCAATGGAAAGAAAGCGAAACCTATCTGTAAATGCTAAGGCTTTAAACAAACCTTCGCCACCAAAGGCACAAGTAAGTGAAGCGGACGCAATGATGCAGTCAGAGGAGAATCGAATGGATCAGGCTATTACGGACAATTCTTCAGCTTCTCAAGCAAATCTAAATGTGACAAAAGGATTGTCGGATATTACACTATCAGATACGCCAACTGATGCCACTATTCAGTCTATAGCCTTGACGAATGAAGGAGAAATGAACTCGACACAACAACAGCAAGCAGATAGAAGAACGGCGTTCGTGGAGTTGGCTGAAGATCCAAAGCAAACTGAGGATCGAGGAAAAGAATTGGTACCAACTCCAGAATTTCGCCCTTTGACCGCAAGTTCGCAGTCTCTGGTGATTCAACTCAACTCGGAAGACTTTTTACCGCGAAACGATCGAAATGACACACGGGCAAACGCTGCGTTGTCCAGCAGTTTACAGCATGCAATCAAAGAAATGAGGCGAAAGATTGCTGAACGTGAAAAGGAGCAGATAAATCGGTCGCTACCGAGCGCTGCAAGTGGATTGTCGAAGGGATCGTCAAGCTCATTATCGTCATCCTCGTCTTCGGTTCCGAAAGAAAAAGTGACTCATTCTATTTCTTCTCAAGTGATTGTTGGAGGAAGTTTGTCTACAACCGAAAGCGTGGAAGAGTTATCGACTAATAATGAACTCGAGACCGAGCTCAGTGCACCAGCTGAAGTACAATCAGGGAAGAAAACAAGTGAACAAGTTGCAGTGTTGGCATCTGAATCTGACCAATTTTCAGCTACGAAAGCAGTGGAAGTGGAATCAGCAGCAGCAGTTTCTCAATTATCTTCGAAACCAGCATTGGAGCTACAGTCACAAGGTGTTACTTCAGGAGTCAGTAAAAGTTTCGATACGCTCCTTTTGTATCCATCAGTGCTTACCATACAACAGTATGGACAAAAGTGGAGACGGAATCTGCGTTAAGAATTGTTTCGTTGCCTGTGGCAGCGAAGTAACGCTGAGTGCGGGTGAGTCTTGTCGTTGAACCAGCACTAATTGCTTGTGTGTGTGTGTTTCTTGTGATGTTGCTTCTACGTCAACAGGGCGGTTCAATGATTACTGATGTAACTGATGCCGAGAATGCTATCATTACTGCTACTTTTCGAAACGATGAAGTAGTTTCTGGAGACCAACTCGATTTCAACGCAATACGAGCAGAGTACGAGCAATGCGTTAGCGAATACAAGGAAGCCGAGAGGCAAATTGTACGACTGTCGAATGAAATGGCCCACCTTGAACAGCAATTAGCTGTGGGATCTTCTGGGACAGAAGGAAGCTGAAGATGCAACCAATACCACTAATTTGGTGTAAGTTTTCTGTAGTCAACGTCTTCCCTGGATGCTACAGAGTACCTAAGAAACGACATTCCGGGCGCGTAAAGATGAAGAAAAAGGAACGAGATAGCAGCAGGCGAATGTTGCCTTGAAATTATACCGAAAGACGGTGATGTAGACTAATGTTTATGGCGAAATTGGCCTCTTTGACACACGCCAAGAGAACACTTTCATGCCGATGAGATTGTTTTTACTCAGGCAGTGGAGACAAATGATTAAGTAGTTTGCATATATATAACGTTACTTGACGTCTATTTATCACAAGATTCCAGCGTTGACAAGTTTTCTCTAGTTCTGATTTTGCGATTCTTAGAAGTAAAGCGGATTCGAATGGGGTGGTTGTCGGTCATCAGTCCAATATTTACGAGGTCATCGACTTGAAAGATCAGATCAAGCAGCTTGACTTCGTCTGTAAAAGTTATTGGCGTCGGATTCAATGGTGAACCACGAAAGTGACCATGAGCCTCTCATTTTCATGGACAAATGCTCTCACCAGGACGTTAAAGCTCACTTCGAGCTTTGCTGACTGAAGAGAGTGCAGGATAGAGGCTATTACGTGTCATATAACACTTGATGCTGCGGAAATGATTCAAGAAGTCGTGGTCGAATGTATTCTGTCAATAGGTAGTCAAGAATAGGCCTCACGCGGAGCATGAACGAGCCCGCTTTTGCCATGGTATGGAGCTTGGTGAACTCACTTGTACGCATGCTAAGCCGTCCAAACGCTGTAGCGGAGTCAAATCGAAAGCTGAGTGCACAATGCTCGTTTGGCTTCTTCGATATTGATTTCATGTTGGCCTCTAAAACCTGCTCTCGACGCTTCTTCTCGTGTATCAACAATGCATCAAGATCTACACATACTTCTGATGATAAATCTGCGAGTACAACCCGAGCAACACGTTCCAGAGATTTGAAAAGCTGTTGTTTATCCTCTCCAGTACGCAGTTGAATCGTCTCGAATGGTAACATGACATCCACTTGGTATTCCAAAAGCATTTTCGGTCAATGCAACAATTTCCGTGCGGTAAAAGCCAAGAAAGCACGCGGGTACGGCAAGTTGGATGCTTACAGGTCCACGGAAGTTGGCATCCTTGAAAGATCCTTCGAGCAACGTTTTCTCCCCGTCACCTTGTAGTTTTCCAGCGATCTCAGCGCTTACGTCGTCAACGTTTTCTATGACAAACTCGATGATCATTTTCCAGAATTTGTTGACTGTTTCGACTCGTGTCTGGAACGAAATGTCATCTGGACGGGACGAACTTGACTCGAGAAATGGTTGCGAGCCGACGGGATGCACTCCATTCTCTATACTTGCAACAGCCTTTCGTCCTAATCGAATACCAAACATGAAGCTATCTAGTTGAGTACGTGGTTTGCTGTAATCAATCCCTAACACCAGGCGCTCGTATAATTTAGTCAAAGCCTCGACAACATTGAGCATATCGAGTGTTAAGTCGAAATGGTTTATCGAGACCTTAAGATCCACGGGTTTAGTCGATAAATGCTTGATCGTATCAAAGAATTTGTCGACATCAAACAGCTCATACTGAACTCGTGATCGACAAGCATTTCGTACAGCTGAAGAAGGTTTATGTGGCGACTTGACTTTGGACATTTTTGTTCCTTGCAGTTTTCGAATGTAAACCAATTCCAGAACACGTTTCCATACAGCACGCAGCTCTAGATCCTGGTTCTTTCGATCTTTCGCTTCATTTTTAATTGAAAACGCATTGTAATACGCACAAATCGAGCTAAGCGAGCTGAAATTGTAGGTTGAAGGAAATAGTCCACAGTTCTTCAGTGCCACGAGAAGATTAAACTGAGGAAGAGACAAGTTGAGCACCTTTGCAATAGCTTGCATTTGTGCATCAGACGCAGTAGCATCTAATGTCGGACGTGTAGATTCGCCATCAGGACTCTCAAAGCCGTCAGTTTGTTTTTTTCGAGCTCTTGCTTGTGCTTGCGCTTCTTCAATCACGTCCATGTCAATTTCTTGAAGCTCTTTTTCCATCATATCGTCAATCGGTTGTCCTGTTACTTTAATTTCCCCCTTCGCGTCAAATTTTGCAGGTGGCATGTTATAAACAAGCGCTAATTCCGGCGGAAAATATAAGAGAGCAGTGTCACGAATAAAGGAGCTTAACGCGTCAGAACAGAGCTTGCGAACGATTACTTCCGGTAAATCGAGGCCACCCTGGACACGTCTGGTAAAGTTCAGTAGTTCTACATATGTCGCTTCTGGAGAAAGCAGAAATTCCCATCTTCCATGGCCAAGTGTGCTCAAAGTATTGACTTCTTCGACATAAATGAGGTTGACACACGCCTCAAAGTCTGAATCCATGTACATACTGTCCCAGATCGACTTTGGTATCCGCGTACCTTTTTCCCCGACAACCTTAACATGTTTTCCACAGCAAATTGTATGCCCTTTCATCGAGATCTTGCACGTTGGGGTGATTCCTTGAGCCCCATTCGTCTGATAGCTTATTTTCATGGAAAACGAACTGTCAAACCTTTCGACAAAAAAGTCACGTAGACCGTAATAGATTCCATCTATGCTAAAGCGTAGCGAGTAGCCATTTTCACGAGGATGCCAGTAATGTCGCCGTAGCGCATCCAGTTTCGACTGGGCGCAGTGCAAGCGAGTGCGTACGTTGATACTGGTGCTAAAAGCAGCATTGGGCGCTGACTTCCTGGTCGATGAGGTGGTTGATCCTGGAGACGCGTGGCGCTGATTTTTATTCTGTTGTCGCTTTTTCTCTTCCTTCAAAAGTACAGCTTGTAGCGATCGGATAGTTGACTCTAGCAATTGAATTTGTCGCTTTAGTTTTTCTTTCTTAAGACTCCACTGATGCTTTTTTTGCGCTCGCTGTTCTTTTAACCGGATGTAAATTGCTTCCATGTCAATTACAGCAGTTTTCCAGGCCGTATCCAATGAAGTAGTGTTCAAGTCTATCGAATAATGCTTCAACTCAATACATTGTGATTTCGTTGCTTGCTTTGGAAGAGTTGGAGGGGCCTCTGATCGTTCAGACTCGACTTTTTTAGGATTCGCATCGATCTCAGTCTCGACTAAAGCACAATCTTTGATTTGCTCTGAAAGAGATCCATGGAATACCTCTTTATCATCGCAAACAACCCAGTTCACTGTATTATCAACGTGACCAGAGCAATGCTCTTTAACGTCATTATTTGTGCTGCTTATGTTCGGGAGCACACGACGACGAGTTCGAACCCATCGCCTTCGACGCACATAATCTGTGGCATTCGGCTCACTCCGTTCTTGGCCTTTTCCAATCATGCAATTGATCAACTTGAAATCCAAAGCATAGACCCAACCGTCACTGTCGCACTTGGTCGATGTTTTGTCCACAACCCAATCATTCGTCCACTTCCAGTTCACAGGCAATTGTGGTTCCACTTCCTCTCGAGTTTGGCTAGATGGTGATCCATACAGTCCACTCCACTGTCGACGATCGGTAGGAAGAAGATGGCCTGCCAATCACCCCATCATAATACAGTCCACTATAAAATCAACAAGTCCCTATATACTAGTGCACTATTCTTCTCACCTGGAAAAGAAGCCCCCCACGAAAAGCTTAAAAAAGAGTATCGTTGGTGTTCATAGATATCGTCAATTGCTTCTTCGCCACCAAAGTCACGGACACCAAATTGACGGTGTAAACGCTCCAAAAACTGCTCTTCCTTACCCTGTCATCAATTCATCAATATAAGATTCCATGCGTAATTGACACAGAGCCGGGAGAAAGACGTACGCGATGGGTAGCCAGGATCTCATGAACGTGACCGACTTTACGAGGGTCGTGGGCCCAGTAAAACTCTTGCAATCGATCGGGAAAAGGCTTGACGTTCTTGTTCTTGTCATCTGATTCGAAGGAAAAGAAGTAGAAATTAGAACGAACTGTATGAGCAACAAACAATATTTCAGCACGTAAAAATCTTTCGCTGAATCACCGAATGACGTACGTTCATTTAACGCTGCTTGATCAGTAGAAACATCAAATGATGTGGCGCTAAGGCTTACATGTGCCATCGTAAGGGGACGTTCAAGAGACGCTTACGCTACATGTTGAACATGACAAATATAGCAGCCAATGATGAAGCTTTGTAATTATAGCAACCAATCATAGTACAGTATAACTACGACACATTTTAACCAACTGGTCCATCATGGCAGATCTCTTAGCTGCAGTAGCTACGACACCACATTCGGTGGATGCTGAGGAAAGCGGCGCTGCCATTGGTCTAACCAATGAACAACTAGCAGAAGTCAAGGAGCATGCAATTGCCTATGCAGCGGCGCATGGATTGTTGGTGGGTTGGCGCGACCCGAAGAAACCAAAGGAGGTTACGCCTGCTTTCACTCATATCCCTTTTAGTCTGTTACCTGTTCAGGTAACGAATTTAAGAGGAATGGAATGATGTTCACCACAGAATGATGTTCATTCGCTAATGTCTTGATTATCCCAGTTTCCTAGGAAACAATTCGAACTTGGTATAGAGCTGTCACCGATCTACGGTCGCCTTGTCGACCGCGTGAGTCGTGACATTGAGTGGCTACACAATTGTGTGCAAAGTGTCGTGGCTGAAGATGCTTTTACAGGGCGTTTATTAAATCTCTCAAGGCTCGTACAGCAGGAAGGAGTGCAACAACAAGCTTATTTGGGCATCCATCGCTCTGATTATATGCTGCATGAGCCTCAAACCGATGTCGTGGGTGACTCGCAGCGGTTGTTGCAAGTGGAACTTAATACGATCTCGTCCTCGTTTGCTTGTATCAGCTCTCTTGTATCAAATATGCACAGGTCGGTCTTGACGGCTTCGTATTTCATTGATAGTGACGTGTTTCTCATCATCTGGCAATTTTATCTTCAGTTTCCTGATTCGTCGTTTAGATACTGACATTCCGGCCTTGAAAAAGCAGTACGGCATCACATCGAATGACTTTGTCAATGGTTTACCGCCGAATGATGCCATCACAGAGCTTCCAAAAGCGCTAGCGGCTGCGTACAAGTTATATGGCATGAACGAGTGCGTTTTTTGGCTGTGCTTTGGAATGCTGTAGACCATTTGCATTAACTATTTTTGTTCCTTGGTGTTAATTTCCTCCTAGCGCTGTCGTAATGTTCATAGTGCAGCCTAACGAAGCCAATACCATCGATCAACGTTGGCTTGAGTACAATTTATGGGAGCTCCACAATATCCGCGTGCTGCGTCGTACCTTGGCAGAGGTAAACGCGCGTGGGAAGCTCGTAGAGCGTAATAGCAAGCGCACACTTGTGATGGATGGACACGAAGTTGCCGTGGCGTATTATCGCTCTGCGTACACGCCAAGTGACTACCCTTCGGAACAAGAATGGGCTGGTCGTACACTTATTGAGCGATCGTACGCTATCAAGTGTCCATCAATTGCTTACCACTTGGCTGGGACCAAAAAAGTGCAACAAATGCTTGCTCAGCCTGCACTTTTGCGTCGATTTGTGTCTGAGGAAGAAGCGACGCGACTGGAAACATCCTTTGCTGGTCTCTATGGACTCGAACGAGATTCGCCAGACATTGAACGTGTCAAGCAGATGGCAATCACGAACTCACGCTCGTACGTGCTGAAACCACAGCGTGAAGGCGGAGGGAACAATCTCTACGGTGACGAGGTCGCTTCAGCAATCCAGAAGATGAGTCCGGCTGAATTGGAGTCGTATATTTTGATGGAACGGATTTTCCCCAAGGAAAACCCCGCTGTCCTCGTGCGAAACAGCGTTACAACCAGTGGGCCTACGATCAGCGAGCTCGGGATGTTCATTACAAGTCTCTTTGACGGTCAAGGAAAGGAGATTTTGAATCAACATGCTGGACATCTCTTGCGTACAAAGCTCTCCGGCACTGACGAGGGTGGTGTCGCGACAGGGTTTTCAGTCGTGAGCAGTCCACTGCTGATATAGAGAGAGACATTCGGCTCGCTTTACCGATAGGATTTTTTAAAATAAAGAGCGTTGTCGCTATCTTTGGAGGAAAAAACTTATGTAACTCTCCAGCGAAGATGAAGACAAGTGTTAAGGAAACAAATGACCAGAATTTCCATGTAATTTATGACCCACGCTTTGATAAGTTTTTCCTAGAAGACAAAGCAATTCATAACAGGAACTGCTCAAGTGGCACCTCATGTAAGAGAAGCAAAATGCCTTCAACTAAGCATTGCAACGTTAAAAGAGAAGCTTTGACTGGTTCAACAGAACCAGTAAAGAGCAAATCGTTGAGTAGTGGCGTGGACTTGTCAAGTTTTGAGCAACCCTTAGCAGAAATCTCCACCCAAATCTCGACGAGTACGTCTACCATTGACGAAGTGCATGAGGTCAAGTGGAATGGCGAAGTAGTTCGTGTTGAAATTCCAGGATTGCGGTCTAATATGAGTGCTGACTCTCCTCGTTCCAGTATTCAAAAGGATAAATTCAATGCTTTGGATCAACAAGTTCTTTACTCTTCGTCTGAAGCACAATGGTCAGGTTCAACCTACAAACTGAAGAATCTGATGCGAATTCGTCCGTATGCAGATACTTTACGCCAAGTTAATTCCGCATGTGAGTTTGTCGCAGTGTCTTCGTCCGAATTGTCCGATTCGGAAGAAGAAAGCAACTGTCAGTCCCCGCAGATTATCAAGGAAGAATCCAAGCCAATGCCCGTGTTTTTTAAAGATGATCGCGTCCTGTTTCGTGCCAACAAGCGCCGATTTCGAGGAACCGTCCAGCGTCGTATCCGTCACTCGGATTTTTACCACATTCGAGCTGACAATGGAACTTTATTTCGATCAGTATTAGCGGTAAACATGGAGCTTCTTGATGAACCCAGAGAGCTACGACGCTACGACTTTGCAAAAGGCGATCAAGTTCTGTGGGTTCCACATAGCAACGCTGCAACGACAAGCAGCAGAACAATAGTTTCGAGAAGCGACAGACGCCGCGATCTAACAATTACAAACGACGAGCTTACGTTCAAGGCAAAAGTCGTACAGCTGCGTTCACTAGAACGATATGACTTACTGCTACGTTCTGGTCGAGTGGCGAAAAAGGTGCCGTACGAGCAACTGCGACCTCGCATCGTTTCTAACGCTTTATCGACGACGATGCTAAGGCGTCGATGATACTCTCTCTCCATTTCGCAATCTACTTGTTTTTGCGTTTTGCAGCCTTCTTGCTGGCTTTCTTGTTGGTTTGTGCGGGAGCTTCGCCGAGCGCCGACAGAATGGTCGAGTTCCATGAATTGATGGACTTGCTCATATCATTGCGGTCCGTCCACGGACGACGGAGCTCACCCCATGCTTTTTGTCCCAGTAACGTGACTTTGACGACAGGAGATTGAAACAAGTTATAAGGTTGGGTGATAGTCTGAATCACAAGAGGTGGGAAAAATCCCCACTTCCAGTGCATCAATACAGTCACAATGGTACTGAGAAGATACTGTATCATTTCGTAGCGTAATGAAGGAAGACAATATTAGTTTTTATCAACTGTTTTGTATCTAGCCATAATGACCCACGTACACGCTGAAGATCCTTCATCACCATGCGCTGGTCATGCTCAGACACGGTAATCTTTTCATCACGATCTCCCGTCTGACCGAAACCCAAATCCTCTTTCACCGTTAGCACACCAGGTTCCGTATTAGACTTTGCTTTCACATAAAGATACAGCAACACGCTGTAACAGAAGAGCTGTGAGAGGCCATAAAGGCCACGGATGATGTTCGTTTGGACTGCAAACAAGAAAACATTAGACAAAAGTGAAGAAACGAGTTAACAAAAACTCATGTTGCGTACACGAATCGTCGGGATCCAGCACGGAGCGCGTAGCGATCGCCAGCGCCAGCGTCATGCCCATCATTTTAAGGTTCGGAGCCATCGTGGATTGTAATGTGGCATGAATGTGTTACTTCGTAGGGACAAATTTAGCCAATCACGGATTAGGGGTAGAGTGAGTGGTCGACAATTGGTGGAAATTACGGCAATAAGGACTTTTCCTTAGGGCAAAGTTCACCTCTGTTCTGGAACAGCTCATGGACTAATACATGTATTACGTATCTGTACAGTTAATACTCAGAAGGCTGTAGTTGCCTGATAATACTACTGTGTATCAACTTGCACAAGCAATACCACCTCACCACCTTTCAACAACGCTCGAGCTTTGGTGGTCACTTTCAGCAGCAATTAAATACGTCCCCATAGCAACTCGGGCTCCTTGACTATGGTCACAATCGGCTGGACATAAAGAAACTGGCCAACGCATCCGCGTACAATTCATCAAGCGCGTCAGAGCAACAGTCAAACTGCTCTGCCCCGCCGTGTATAGGCAGCATGCACTTCGCGATGCGATTCTCGCCGGAAATTCGGGTATTTTCGTAAATAGAGCGCTGGCTCTGCGCCATGAGAAGCAACGCCTCGCTCAACAGCTCTTTCTGCCGCGTTTGCGTGTAAAGAGCTGCGTTATCAAAGTACATGGCCATGCTATAGGCATACAATGCCTCAAGCGTGTCGGTGGAGCTGTCTTCGCAATCCACAGGTAGCATCTCATTCGCGCTGCGATTCTCACCAGTCATACGCGTGTGTTCATATATCGTTTGACAGTTGTGTGGTAGCGCCAGCAGCGCGGCATCGAAGCCCAACCTGTGGTTAACCAGTGTTGGTAAAAGAGACATCAGACGCGAATAGTATGGCAAAATGCGAAATGTGTCATTAATACGGTAGAGAACGTTAATTTGACAGACAAGTTGAAGTCTTTCAGACAGACTGAGTGTGACAAATGAGAGGTAAACTGGCGGTGAAGTCGTGCGCGTCATCAGCTCAAGACGAAGATGTTATGATGTCTGTTTTCTACATTAACCAAAAAAAGGGACCCAGAAAAGTGCGGCCATCGGCCACCCGTCAAAGGTGATTTTTTCGACGAATAGGATCGCAATATTTAGAATATAATGTTGTTGTTGCCACTACATTCACACCTCCCAATGAGAACTCCCCTAGCTGGCACAAATCCTGTATTTGAAGCTACATGTCTCTGAACCAATCAGTACACTGTATTAGAGAACTTTCGCAACATAAAAATCGAGGAGGTTTCAGTTTTAGTTCATCTCAATCGTGGTTAGGTTTAAGGTTTGGGACTTGTATCTCAACTGCAGAGATTCATTTGAGATACATGTACTGGTTGCGGGAACCACAAAACAATGGTATAATGGTCGGGATATTTCGTATGAACGCCCTAGAGCTTGCGGATATATCCTGTTTTGACGTAATATTTTATGTAGTAGCTATTCTTTTTGTAATTGTAAAATTTGCCACCCACCACGCCAACATGGAGATGGCAACCACGGCGGCGAGAGCAGCACCGACTTAAGACAGGATATTCGCTTTGTAAAGAACCAGTGGCGACAAGAGGGGCTCAAGCATGCAGCATTATATCGAATGGACATATATCGGTTGGAGTGTGGTCAAGTGCTTAGTCAACTCGAAATAGTAGTGCGTGGCCTCGTCAACTTGTTTGAATAAATTATGGCGGAAAAAGAACGAGGTACAAGTCGTGCACGACAAACAAGCGCAGTAACACGCTACCATGGTAGCGCTTCTGCTACAATTGCTCTCCCAGACGACGAGTACCCAACACGAATTCGAGCGTAACAGACGCACATGGCAAGCGCCATTCAGCAGATTCGGAATTTCGCCGAGCAAACTGAACGAAAAGAAGCCACGATAGCCGCAAAATTGAGCGGCAAAGGGCAAGCGAATGAGAAGGACTCACCCTAATGGAGCTTTGGCTAATGCAATCAATAGATTACTACGATGGTGTTCTTTTCCCCCTTGACTCTCTATGTCTCTTGTCCTAAGCTCAACATAGAGATGTAACGCGCAGCTGGATGCAACCTTGCACGACGTCTACGGTACTTGCATACCAGTCTGGCTAAGATCGCGTCTGAGATTACCGAGCTGCCATCGTACTGAACTTTCAAAATATGCTCGCAAAATCCAGCGCTTACATCGCTGAGTATAGCTTTCGGTAAAGAGATTTCTGCTCGTAACGTGCTTCAAGGTAGCCACATGTGCTGCGCATCGGAGTGGCATTCTCTAGGTGGTGGTTTTCTTCGGAGATGATTTAGATCTTGAAGGAATGGAGGCGTTAAAATATGTCCGGATAAGTAGCGCAAGACCACGCAAAGTAGTCTCAGTATCACTTGCTTCAAAATTTAGCTGCTTTCCCAAGCAGTCGGCTATCATTTGACGCCCGACTCGCGACAAAGTGAGTGCAGTCCGCTTTACACAACTTTTGTATTTAGATTAGCAGAAAATGCTAGCGATACGACAAAGTTAAGTTAGTCAAAACATACCAGCAACGGCTGCTGCAATCCATACCACTGCAGCCGCTGAGTGCTTAGACGTACCAAGAAGAGAAAATACTTCACCAATTCAAAGAGCAATTGATCACGTAGAAATCCAATGGGTGTTATTCATCTGTTGATGCCGCTGATCATACAAGTTGCATTTTCGAGTCAGCCTTGTGCACGCTCACTACTAAGAAACGGTAAGACGGTGAGAGCGTGCTTTGTTGGAGCAAGTTTTTCCAGATGGGACGTTAAATCTGTGCGAGAGCATAAAAGAATCAGCTCTGTCAATAACTAGACTTTCCACAGCCAAACTTTAGTTAGCTCCATGTACCCTCGTCACCAAGACGAAGTGACTCGCGGAAGGACTTGTACACCGATCCGCCATCGCTAAGTGCTTCTCCACCGTTACCAATACTTTGGACCGGCTGTCATCCGAAACTCAACTGAAATTGATTGATGACATGCGAAATTAATTTTTTGGGTGACGTTTCAGTTGAGTTCCAGTTTGCATAAACATTTCTATATCAAACTAAAACTTAACTCAAATGGTTTGCGAAAGTTCTCTATTTTTGTAGAAAGGATCGAATTTTTTTTGGGTGGTGAGTGGCCACATAAGGAGGTGTGACTGTACAGGGAATTACGAACAATTTACAAAACAAGGTACATGCATTTTGAAAATACGGTACATGTAGTATCACCGGTACGCCGGATCGAGGAAAAGATGCAAGTCAGTAAAAACGAAGCTTCTGATGCAATTGAATGCGACTTTACGTATTCGTGCACACTACAGAAGTTGATCAACACGATTTCAGGCCATCGGAGTTGCAGGCCACTCGCACAGAGCTACTACTTAAAAGGTATCATGCGAACCGCCGATAACTTCCGTGGCGAGGTGATCCACCTCCATATTTGACGACGGCACACATACCCGCCAAACGAAATCGAACTCGTGTGCAAGCAAAACAATGGTCTAGATGCATATTTGAAAATGCCGCAAGTACAGCAGGAGGAAGTAAATTAGACTGGTTCTATTACAGAAGACAAAAATGAAGCAAAGCCAAGACGATTGACACCTTACCAGATGTGGGTATCAGAGATCATGCTTCAGCAGACTCGTGTCGATACCGTTGTGGATTTTTTCTTGCGCTGGATTGATAAATCTCCAACAGTTACCGCCCTTGCTGAAGCAACTGAAGATGTGCGTGGCTGGTGTGTGTTCAA
>MIQA02004981.1:0-11601 GCA_001887855.2 Sclerospora graminicola | reverse complement strand
CAGGTGGTTGGGTTATGGAGAGAAGGGGGCTTCGATATGGATGATGGAACGAATAACAAATTAGCAAAGTAAACATTAATGAATGAATGGGTGGAATGGAGCGAATTAAAACAAGCGGGAATATGCTAGCCGTGGGGTCCGGATGCAGGTCACCACTGGCCATTCTTGAGTCGAGTCACGCGAAAGACAGGATGGCGGTCGGGGTCTCGACGATATTGGCTACGCCACGGATCCTGCCGGTCGATCTCGTCAAGGGATGTCTGGAGGGTGGTAGCGTGACTGGGTTCACCTAGTCCGGGATGCCAGTTTCCGTCCTCAGCTGGCTCCTCACTCTTCTCCACCTTGCGGTTAGTCATATGCAACACCATGGAACAAACGAATATGTCCAGGTCACAGTGGCTGCTGTTTACTACCCAGTTAGGCCGGAATCCTCGCACTGGGCTCCAGCCGAGATGTATAGGAAGTGAGTGGAATCCCAAATAGCCCGACAAAGGGGAAAGAGAAAGTTTGCATACGCACGACAAAAATCCGCGAACCTGCCGGTGTGGGGTAGACCGATATCGGGTATATCCGCCGCCAATACGGTTCAAGGCTCGAGAGACATAACCGCATCTATCTGCCTAGAATTGGCCAGGTCAGAATGACAGGCCGAAGCCTGGGGTGCCCGAGAAGTTGAAGGAAAAAATATCCACAACGTTGGACGAGACAAACCGCGAGCGATATGGCCGTCAGTGAGATCAACAACGTGCAGGCCTTCCAGCTGGATCGCAGACCAAGGGCGTGCCGCACTTAAGTCAGAAGTGCTCATGGATGCCCGACGAGGAAACTAAAGGAGTGGAGACTCTTCAACCGACTCCTTGGACTCGTTGGCTGACTGTCCATGCTCGAGGCCGGCTCATCAATCCGAGGACGTCCCGATGAGGTGACTTTTCAAAGGCCTCGGGAGTGGCCTCGTCGTCGTCCACCTCGAACAGGCTTGATTTCTCTCCCCATCCGGGGAAGCTCGGGGATCATGATGGGAAATGCGAAGAAGAACCGGAGAGGGCGGAGAGCCAGGCAAAGATTTTTGGACACTGTTACGAGGGGGCGGATCTCCAGAAGCCAGTGGGCCTGAAGCGGTCGAGCTCGAATCTGGGATGGAGCCCGGCTTGTCCTCACCCCAGACCTTCGACACTTCCACCAACAAGGAAGACTGCTTGGACCGTTTAGTGGCCGCCTGGACGAAATCCAGCTGGACCTGCGTTTTCCTCTGCTTAATGGGGTGGGCCTCTGATGGTGGTGTAGAGGCCGGCTGTATGCCGGCAGGTAATTGCGGAGGGTTAGGGCCCCGAGAAGCATCCCAGATCCTGAGCCGCGTGGTTACCCAGCATATAGAGTCTTTAAGTCTGAGGCGGACGCCTTCGCTTCGGATGATTCGATGCCGGCACCAGAGTCAGCAAACAATGGCAAGGATGGGTGGTGATGGAGTCAGAACCGAGACTACGGGGGCAGGCTAGGTCGAGAAGATTCTGGATGGCGCGTCGGATAGACGCGGGGCCCTGCATCAGACGTGTCACCCTGGCATTCGCTTCTGGCTGCCGGTATCGGGCAGCCAGAATTGCAGACAAGGGGTCCGCTCGACGGTTCGGGAGGTCGGAGACTAACTTCCTGGATCTGGAATTGAGTTCAGGCAGCTCGGAGGTCGACTTTTTCCAGATGCTTCTTGTGCTTATCTAGCTTCCGCGAGATGTGTATCCTATATCTCTCTAGCTGACCCAAACTTACTTGCGATTTCTCCAATCGCTGAGAGAGACGGATATACTGCTCGTAGTGCTTCGTTACTTTTCGGGAAGCATGGGTATCAAGGTGTGCGAGGACAAGATGCGTTTTCCTACAGGGACATGTAGAGTATGCAGCTGAGGAAACAAACCAGGTCAAGCGTAGTCACACATACGTTGGAACCCAAGGTGGATACTGCTTTCTCGTGTAAGATGCGCAGGGAGTCGATGGATTCAGACAGTAGCTTGTATCGGTCCCTCTCCCGAACAAGGTCAGCAACTTCGTTCTCTAGTTGACCAATGCGGCCTTGGAAGCTTAAGAGAGCGACTATCTCCCGGACGCTGGCTTCATCTGCTCGCTGGTCAGCCAGTCTCGCAGTTAACGACAGCTTGGTTTTCGCCTTCTCCAGAGTATCCACCTGGGCAGTCAAAGCTGTGACTGGACTTCTCAGGTTAGCTACTCCGACTCCCCTGAGCGGCGCCCGAAACCGGAGGATCGCGCACTTAGGCAGCCTACCGGTGGACTACCTGATCTCGGAGAACGGGCCGGCAACGGGCCGTTTTTTGTTCGTGGTGGTAGGACATGTGGGCGTTGAATGCTACAAGATGAATGCGTAGTGAGATCGCGCCTCAACCATTGTGCGGCTGCGACAAGACTCAGGGGGGGCTGTCGTGAAGTGAATACGGAATTAACCGACTGATGAGGAATATATCCACTGACCTGATTGGTAGAAATGTTAGTTCAAGCTAGCTTCCCGGGTCGGCTACCAACAGGCATCGGATGGCGGTTGCTGGGGGTGTTCGAGAGCAGCCACAAGCGCCGGACATGTGCGGGGACGTGGAAACAGGCTAGACGAGGTAATCCGGATAGACGAGGTGATCCAGAGGCTCTAATCCAGGTCAGCCAGAAGTTGACCAGCTGGATCAAGTGGGACTGGATGGCCGTTGATGGTGGCCATAGGTGGCCAAGGGGTGGATTGGTCAGGAGATGGATATATAAGGGGCTCCAGGGAAGGTTATGTCCCTGTAATAACCGGGTGGAAAACCGAAGATGGGTGAGCGGTCATGGAGAAGGAATCAGAGTCGGCGGCCAGGTACCGTCCAGGTCGAGGTGGATGGCTATCCAGGCTGATCATGCTATTTGGCGTACAGTACACAAACTTCCAGGTTGAGCTGGTTTATTAAGTTGGGTTATAATACCTTTGGGATTTGGCAGTAGTAGTAAAATGTAGTCTAATTAGTCTTAGCCATTACTACTACTAAGGTACATAACCACCCAGGTCAAGCTGGTCAGGTTATTTTGGGTAGGGTACACCAAAGGTTATATTGGATCTAGGGATAAAAATCAGTATATGTTTCACTTTCTAAGACACAAGTCATCATTGGCTCACAGCAGAGGGTTAACAAGGTATCCTCTAGTTGTTATTGGTTTGCCCGGGGAAGGTTGAAAGTAACCCACCGGAAGTCCCCAGACTGGGTGTCGCTGTGAAACGTATACTCAACTCAAGTCGCCCGTGTTTGGAACACGGTATAGATCTATTGGAAAGTGTGGTGAAGTTTTGGCTACTGTGGAATATTGTTTGGATCCCCTAATTACACATAAGATTGGAGTAATCCATCTATTGTCATTGGGTAAGCTGGTCGATCGATTACTCGGTCCAGCCTTTGCGGAATACAAATTTCAAGTATAACGCCAGTCCGCAGATTTTTGCCCAGGAGGAACCCTAGTCCGAACCCTCGTCCACTTATTTTACCGACTTTTTACTTTTCGCGCTAGAGTCCACCAGGGGAGCGTAACCACCAGTGCTGGCGGATACACAAGGTAAGCTTTAAATAACATGGATCACCCCAGTCGTTACGGCCAAAGTAATGGAAGTGACAGGTCCAGCCAACTTGATGCTGGCTCGGACCAAGACCTCGATGGGCGGAGTAAACCCTCCGACAGTCAGTCATCTGGGCCCCCGTGGGTGTTTGCATTTTGGAAGGAATTTCCGAGGAAAATTCATTTTCCGCCACTGCCTGTACTTGTGAAAGACACTTGGCCCACACTCACTCGAGATGTTCACGCTCCTTCATCCTATGTGCTCGATGCACTTTAAGTTTTCTTGCGTGTCATAGCTTATCCGTACCTATTGAAACTACATCCCGCCACAAAGGTTCTAGTTGTGTTGTGCAGGATTGTGTTCAAACGCCACAATGTTGTTTTGATCCGCTTGCTCAGGCTCATCGAAACATCGGGAGCTCGCCTCGTCACGATGTATCCTTGTAATTTGGTAAGTTTCTTGGTTTGTAGCTGACAACTTTACCAATAGTTTGCTAAACGGGTCCATAATGCTTGGGCCCGCATACACCCCCCACACAATATGTGGGACCCTTTCTCCTTATCAGTACACGGCCGCTCGAGTGGACAGCTCCGCTCCAGCATGTAGCCATCGTAAAAAATACTCACCGTACGATACAGCACCTATACTTGATAATCAGAGAGTATGTGCTTGTGTGTCCAGACCTCATTTGTCTACTGTCTCTGGACTGACTTTTTCCACTCGACCGCTCTCCTTTTCCCGCCCACTTTGCGTCGATGTGCGGTAATGTCCATCCTACCACCCGATGATAAAATTTTCTGAAGGCTTTTCTAATCTAATGGACTGGCGATTTAACATTATGCATTGTCTCCATTCGCCAAGGATATCCGTGTAGCGCTGGATTCGCCGCAAATACTATCGTCCGCATTCCTGTAATCTCCTTTCCGGCTTGTGTGTTGTTCTGGATATTAACCTTGTTCCATAGTAGTCTCTATTGAATCTCCCGATACATCTGTTCCGTCCATCTGTTGCCTCCATACTGCACTCATTTATTCGTGTCCACGTTACGTCTGATAATTCCTTGGGCGTCCATATAGGGTGACAGCTGGGTGCTCCCCCGATGCATAAACCTACCGAAACGCTTGGGGAACAAACAATAAATGTGGTTAACCACCGGATTACCTTTGATCGCATATGGCCACGCTCGGTTAGCAATCTTGAATGCCATCTAAACTCATTATGTCGTATTCTGCGAATGCCCAGTTCTCGGATGATCTTTTCGGTGCGCGATCGTATTACTCTCGTTTGAGGTGGGTCAACAGCGACTCTAGGATCCACGGGTTGCACCACCACCTATACGTTCCCCAGAATGCCGCTACCTTCTTTGGCATGTTGTCATGCCAATCAAATTCTGACATCTTGACCGCACTGTCACAAAGATACCTTCACCGATGGCCTCTATTTGCTGACTTCATTGTCCCAGATTATGGAGTAAATTTGTTGAACGTACCTTCAAACTTCTTCTTCCTCTGTAGCCGTAGGTCCTATGTGTTGCTCCAGGAAATGAATTGTGTTCATTATCTATACACTGATCTATAACTTCTTTCTTCAGTTATTGGTGAGCGAGCACCTGTATCCTCGGTATCTCTTTCTGTGCTCATCGTAAATGCAGGTGCCTTATCCGTTCTACTTTCACGTGGATCATTTTTTTCGATACGCGCTCGGTGAACGTCTTAACCTTACAAATGTAAGTAACGTGTCAGAATGCCTGCGAAATCTACGATGCATTTATTTACGCCGTTCTAGAAATGTATCATTTCGGGAGCTTCATACATTTATTCAGGGAGCGGTATGCAAATTCATGCGCCCTTGACGGTAGTAGTAAAGGGCAGTCTATTTAGTCTTATGTACTATTAGCTACTATAAATGTAAGCATTTCTGCTCTTATATTCTCACATCTTGTCGTCGTCCGCTTGTGATCTGGTAATAGTGCGGTCTGGCGCTCCATGAGATTTCCATCAGCTTCCAACAGGCATTCCAAGCATATATGTAACTGCATTCCTTGTATGCGCAATCCAGCTCTGGACTTCTCGTATTCTGTTACAGCTTTAATCTGCTCCATCGTCTTCTTCCAAACAAACTCTGTGTATTGATACTTGTTCCATTGTTCCTGTTGGAACACCACTAAGTTTCGAATTCTCCAAATCCATGTTAACCCAATTGAGCATATAGCCCACCACAGTCGTTGCACTTGTGTTATGCACTCCATTGCTTGTCTGTCGCATCTTGCCAATATCCGTTTCTCGAATTTCCTAGAAATTGGTGGCACCCGTTGTTGAGCCACAGATTCCTTGAAAGATAATACTGTCTCGAGCGGGACTGCCCAACCATGCCAATAACTAATAAGCCGGGCCCAAAAAGATAGGGCCCGCTTACACCCCCACAAAATATGTGTGACCCCTTTCCCCTCTGCCCGGCACTCTTTATCGAGGCGGCAGGCTTTATCAGCCTCATACCCAGGATAATAAACATTAAGCTGGTGCGTGGCTACTCGATACACGACCCAAGTCTGGTAGTCCGTCAACATGTTGCCATGCTTCCAAAGTTCCTTGATTGATTGTTCTTGAGCTTCGTGTCCCCAGTCCTCATATGTGTTTTTCTTATCCCATGTCTCCAGGACTCCATGCAGTGACTCTGCGATGTACTTGAAATACATCACTCGAAACGATCGTCGAAAGTAATGTTGCATGGATTTTCTGCGTTTGTCTCCGTAAGATTTCCACGGATAGCAGTTCACCATCGGATTTGCCTTGAAGCTTACAAATTCCGTTTCCTCTTCGTCCTTTTCCTGCCTACGCTTCTACTCCCGCTCCCGCTCGATTTTCCACATAAATCCGTCCTGTGCTTGTCTGTAGGTCCATTGCTCTCCAGCGATGACGTCCCGTCCTCTAATCCGTCCCTTCGGCTCGGTGGTCCAGCAGATTTGTCGTAACCTGGCTGGGAATGCTATTTTTTGTAACGGAGGATCTTGCCCAATATGTTGCCTAATGCCAACCCCTGGCGAACATATTATCAACGTCACTAGCCACCGTAACACTTTCACCTTGGTATGTCCCAGATCGTCCTTCATACGCGCCGTCCACTTGAAAGTATTCATCCCGGTCCGCCATATTTTGTGTTGCCGAATAGACGTCATCTCAATGTGATCATACTTTCGGGCTGGTACCTTCAATCGCGTTGCTTCCAATATCCACGGGTTTTTCCACCACTGGAAGGTTCCCCAGAATGCTTGAATCTCCTCCGACATTGCATTGTGCCATGGTACTTCATTTCCCTTCAGAGTCACTGTAATTATGTCACCGTCTTTCACCACTGTTGTGGGAAACATTTCTGTTTGTTTGATATGTGTTAGTTCCTCCGATAAAACAGTCGTCACGTACCTTTGGACTATTTCTTCTTCCGTTTTGTCCGGTCCTAACCATTGAGACAAGGTGCGTAAGGTCAACCCACACAAGTTACCTCTGTGTACTGCCCTTGTGTCGAATTTCCTGGTTTGTGGTGATAGGAACCCTCCTGCTGTCGATAGACGGAAAAAAATGCTGTAAATTCGCCATGACAGTGAGTACTTGTTTGCCGGCTCCATCATCCAGCACGCCGCTTCTTTTACGTACTGAATGTGAATGGCCAACGGTATAGAAATAAGTCCTAAGCCTCTTGCTTGTTTGGGGGCGTAGACTAAATTCGGCGACATTTTGTGTTTTGTTAGCCCTTCATCTCTAGTCGGATTCCAAACGAAACGCTTCTGGAACCTGATGAGCTCCTTCGTCACTTCTTGAGTCGGCGGAAACACCTTCGCTGTAAACAGTATTGCAGGTAACGCCACAGCATAAAATAATTGTACCCGTTCAATTACCGAAGTACCGCATTTCGCCGCCGTGATCAGTCGTCTTTTCACTGCTTTCAACCGATGTGCCCAATTGCGCTCCCTTGGGTTGTCAGCACCTATCTCGTACCCGAGATACCGTGTTGTCAGATTCTCCTGCAGCACTGGTATACCGCACCACGCCTCCCTTGGCTTCACTTTGTTCAAAAAGATGTTTACAAATTTTTTCGGTTGCACCCTGAGTCCTGATAAATCTCCAAAGGCTTGCACGACTTGTAATGCTGACTCGACTTGTCCCGCTCGTTTCAGAAATATTGTCGAGTCGTCTACAAAGGCGGAAAAAAGGTGACAGAATGTGTCAGTACCCGTCCCAATGGTGATACCCTTCAACGCGTTCGTAGTTTGCAAGGATATCCCTAGCGGTTCTACTGCTAGGATGAACAGCAATGGGGCGAGTGGGCAGCCTTGCCTGATTCCTGATGTTACTTCCATTTCACGTGACAACTGTCCATTCACTAGGAATTGCGCTGTTGTCTTCTCATGTAGTTTTGCCATTAATTCAATAAACGCTGTCGAGAAACAAAATTTGCGCAGCACGTACAGCGGATATGCCCTGTCAACCGTATCATAGGCCTTCGCAAAGTCCAGTAGCAGAATGCTCGCACTATCTTTCGCTTCGATTTCTATTTGTTGTTGTCTGCGTTCCAGGATCGCCATCATCATCATCACCGACCTGTCCATTCTCCTCCCATGCACAAATCCTTGCTGCGAATCTTGTATCAGCCTTGCCAAAAACGTTTGCAATCTTCTTGCCAGTATCTTAGAGAAAACTTTATAACTGGTCTGGAGCAACGAAATTGGTCGATAATCCATGACATTATCCGAGTCTCCTTTCTTCCTGAGAGGAATGATGATCGCTTTATAGAAGGAAGGCGGTGGCGTTCCCCCGCGTAAAACTTCATTGTATACCACCAATAAGTCCTCCATCATGTCGTCTACAAAATCCTTGAAGAAATCGTTATTGAGTCCATCCCCTCCCGCTGCCTTCCGTCGTTCCAGTCTTTTTACTGCTTCTAAAATATCCACTTCCTCGATCGGGGCTAATAAAGTCGCATTTTCCTCTTCGGTTAGTTGGGGAAAGTGGTACTGACGCCGCTAAAATGCTCCAATTCTGTTTCCAGCTCTGATATATTTACTGTACGATGTGAGATCCCCAATATTGGTCTCCATCCCACCGCAAATTTGTCTGCAATCGTTGCTCCTTTGAAAACGTCTTGAGGTGTCGCGAGAGTGATCTTTGACACCTTTTGGTGGGATTCCCATACAGATGTCCGTCGGAATAGCCATCGAACTGTCGCCGGTGACCGTTGGTAACTTCTTCCCATTGTCCACTTGTTTTGTCGTAATAATTCCGCACAGTCCATTTCCATACAGTCCTCTCTTTTTTGGGATCCGTCGAAAAGTAACATCTGGAGTCGTTGCGCTTTCCGCCTTCTCCTATTGGCTTGTCTTGTCCTTACCTTCTTTGTAACAGGGCTACTGTTACGCGGCTTACACTGTAAACTTGCAGTGAGGAAGCGTGCAATTAGTGTAGGACCAAATGTAAATTTGGTCCTCCTTAGTTTACCTTGGATAAACTTTAATAAAGACTAATCAGTGTATTAATTAATCTATCACTTAAGTATATATATATTAATATATATACTTAAGGCTACTTGAGTGCTAGAAGGTAAGTTTAAGAGTGAATATATTTATGAATGGTTAAGAGCTAACTAGTATAATTAGACCTAGACTAATCATAGTAACATGTAGCATAAAACTGATCTAATGATATCCTTATCATTAGATTACTTGTTAGATTCGATAATTTTATTAGAATCTGTTCTCAGGATGGATTATAGCAACTTATAATCCATTATTCGCATTTCAGACATTAAGTCTGAAATTGAACTATGATATTTCTATTTAAATATCACTTATGTAATGGCACCCCATTACAGGAACCCTCCTGCTGTCGATAGACGAAAAAAATTGCTGTAAATGCGCCATGACAGTGAGTACTTGTTTGCCGGCTCCATCATCCAGCACGCCGCTTCTTTTACGTATTGAATGTGAATGGCCAATGGTATAGAAATAAGTCCTAAGCCTCCTGCTTCTTTTGGTGCGTAGACTAAGTTCGGCGACATTTTGTGTTTTGTTAGCCCTTCATCCCTAGTCGGATTCCAAACGAAACGCTTCTGAAACCTGATGAGCTCCTTTGTCACTTCTTGAGTCGGCGGAAACACCTTCGCTGTAAACAGTATTGCAGGTAACGCCACAGCATTAAATAATTGTACCCGTTAAATTACCGAAGTACCGTATTTTGCCGCCGTAATCAGTCGTCTTTTCACTGCGTTCAACCTATGTGCCCAATTGCGCTCCCTTGGGTTGTCAGCACCTATCTCGTACCCGAGATACCGTGTTGTCAAATTCTCCTGCAGCACTGGTATTCCGCACCACAACTCTCTTGGCTTCACTTTGTTCAAAAAGATGTTTACGCATTTCTTCGGTTGCACCCTGAGCCCTGATAAATCTCCAAAGGCTTGAACGACTTGTAATGCTGTCTCGACTTGTCCCGCTCGTTCCAGAAATATTGTAGAGTCGTCTACAAAGGCGGAAAAAAGGTGACAATATGTGTCAGTACCCGTCCCAATGGTGATACCCTTCAACGCGTTCGTAGTTTGCAGGGCTATCTCTAGCGGTTCCACTGCTAGGATAAACAGCAATGGGGCGAGTGGGCAGCCTTGCCTGATTCCTGATGTTACTTCCATTTCACGTGACAACTGTCCATTCACTAGGAATTGCGCTGTTGTCTTCTCGTGTAGTTTTGGCATTAAGTCAATAAACGCTGTTGAGAAACCAAATTTGCGCAAAACGTACAATAGATATGTCCTGTCAACCGTATCATAGGCCCTCGCAAAGTCCAGTAGCAGAATACTCCCACTATCTTTCGCTTCGATTTCTCTTTGTTGTTGTCTGCGTTCCAAGATCGCCATCGTCATCATCACCGACCTGTCCATTCTCCTCCCATGCACAAATCCTTGCTGCGAATCCTGTATCAGCCTTGCCAAAAAGTCTGCAATCTTCTTGCCAGTATCTTAGAGAAAACTTTATAACTGGTCTGGAGCAACGAAATCGGTCGATAATCCATTACATTATCCGAGTCTCCTTTCTTCCTGAGAGGAATGATGATCGCTTTTTAGAAGGAAGGCGGTGGCGTTCCCCCGCGTAAAACTTCATTGTATACCACCAATAAGTCCTCCATCATGTCGTCTACAAAATCCTTGAAGAAATCGTTGTGGAGTCCATCCTCTCCCGCTGCCTTCCGTCGTTCCAGTCTTTTCACTGCTTCTAGAATATCCACTTCCTCAATCGGGGCTAATAAAATCGCATTTTCCGCATCGGTTAGCTGGGGAAAGTGTACTGACGCCGCTAAAATGCTCCAATTCTGTTTCCAGCTCTGATATATTTACTGTACGATGTGAGATCCCCAATATTGGTCTCCATCCCACCGCAAATTTGTCTGCAATCGTTGCTCCTTTGAAAATGTCTTGAGGTGTCGCGAGAGTGATCTTTGGCACCTTTTGGTGGGATTCCCATACAGATGTCCGTCGGAATAGCCATCGAACTGTCGCCGGTGACCGTTGGTAACTTCTTCCCATTGTCCACTTGTTTTGTCGTAATAATTCCGCACAGTCCATTTCCATACAGTCCTCTCTTTTTTGGGATCCGTCGAAAAGTAACATCTGGAGTCGTTGCGCTTTCCGCCTTCTCCTATTGGCTTGTCTTGTCCTTACCTTCTTTGTAACAGGGCTACTGTTACGCGGCTTACACTGTAAACTTGCAGTGAGGAAGCGTGCAATTAGTGTAGGACCAAATGTAAATTTGGTCCTCCTTAGTTTACCTTGGATAAACTTTAATAAAGACTAATCAGTGTATTAATTAATCTATCACTTAAGTATATATATATTAATATATATACTTAAGGCTACTTGAGTGCTAGAAGGTAAGTTTAAGAGTGAATATATTTATGAATGGTTAATATCTAACTAGTATAATTAGACCTAGACTAATCATAGTAACATGTAGCATAAAACTGATCTAATGATATCCTTATCAT